>PVKA01042861.1:0-17130 GCA_004027165.1 Ctenomys sociabilis | reverse complement strand
GAAAAGCAGAAATACAAAAGGAAATGTACAACAAGTAAAATCAATTGAGTCAGATAAGGCAAAGTGAATGGCATATGTTGCAGGATACTAATCAGCTTTTCTTCTGGATGGTTAACAACCTAAGATCACAAGTCAGAGTTGGAGAAATAGAAGAGCCACAAGGCCAGCCAACATTTTGGACCTAGCCTTTCAAGGTCAGTGAAGACTCAGGACATAGGAGAACCTGTACTGCAGTATCATGAGACTCAGGTGAGCTCCAAATTTTCTGAACAAGGAGATTGTGGAGCCACACAGGAAAGAGATTGAAGTTCTATAGTGTGCTTGGGGAGAGTCACATGAAGAGAAAACTTTCTCTCAGGCTCTCACAGAGAGCAATCTGGTCAAGCATTGGCCGTGACACATCCACATGGATGACATAGACAAAGGAACTACAGAATAATGTACAGGACTACAAGATAAACCCTGAGAAGACTTCAATGACCACATAGGAAATATAAAGTTCATGTGTTGGTATATAAGTTTTGATCTACCTAGGTCTTAACCATCCAGCAGAAAAGTATAAAAGTATAAAAAAGAAGTATACATCGTGAGCCCATAATATTAAGCTGAGCTGTAAATGGATATGGTCGACAATTTCTTTGAATATCTCCCTATGGTTGCAGAATGCTGGACTGTGTTGGATTGTGGTGTCAAGTTCAAGCACCTGAGGTAGTTGAATGTCAATGGAGCGCCCACTTTTGACAGGTGTAGACAAAGGAAGGGTTGTAGAAAGAAAAAATCATGATGTGTATGTATAGACAGCACAGTTGGGATAGATAATGCTGGGCTTCTACATAAATCTATGATAGGCAAGATCTGCACTAATGATGGTTGGACAGGATATTATGTCAGCTTTTAGTGCTATGGTCATCCACTAGGTAAATAATTATTGAATTTTTGATATAATTCAGCTATAAAATAACCTGTAAATATAATTTCATGTATGCACCTTGTACAGTACCAAAACGTTATGAAAACAGTTTGCAATGTATTAATTCATCGACTCTGTATGGTTAAGGTGTTTTGAAACTGTCTGATTGACATTTGTATTTTAATAAAATAAAAATAAATGAAAAAAAAAGAATAGATGAAGAAATTAAATTATCACTATTTTCAGATGACATGAAACTTTACTTGGAAGAGTCAAAAAATTCCACCAAGAAACTATTAGAATTGATGGGGAAATTCTGAAGCATAGCAGGATACAAAGTCAATACACAAAACTCAATAGCATTCCTGTACACAGATAACAAACACACTGAGAGGGAAAGAATAGGAACAATACCTTTTACAATAGCACCACGGGAAAATGCAATACCTTGGATTTCACTTAACCAAGGAAGTCAAAGATCTTTTCATGGAAAATTACAACCCCAAAGAAAAAAGATAATAGAGGATTTCAGAAAATGGAAAGATATTCCGTGCTCCTGGATAGGAAGAACCAACTTTATAAAAATGGCCATACTCCAAGAATTGTTGTACAGATTTAATGCAATCCCTATCAAACTGGCATCAACATACCTCACAGACCTATAGAAATCATTCCTAAAATTTACTTGGAACCAGAAAAGACCTAGAATAGCAAAGGCAATGTTGACCAATAAAGACAAGGCAGGAGGCATCACAATTCCTGATTTGAAATTATACTATAAAGCCACTGTGATAAAATCAACATGGTATTGGCAATGAAATAGACCTGAGGATCAATGGAGTAGATTAGAAGATGCAGAGGCATCTACAAACACATTAGGCCACCTGATTTTTGACAAGGGGTCCCAACAAGCTTACTGGAAGAAAGATAGCCTCTTTAACAAATGTGCTGGAAAACCTGGCTTTCTACATGTCAGAAACTAAAACTAGACCCAATTCTATCACCATGCACTAAGTTAAAGTCAAAATGGATTAAAGATGTAAGCATTAAAACAAAACCACTAAATCTGTTGGAAAAGAAAGTAGGAAGAACTCTTGAAGACATAGGGGTAGGTAAAGAGTTCATGAACAAACACAGCAAACACTTGAAAGAATCAACAACTAGGATCAACTCTTCTTGAGGAGTTTCTGCATGACAAAAGAAATTGTCAACAAAGTGAAAAGACAACCTACCAATTTTTAAAAAATCATAACTAATAAGCAATCAGACAAAGGTCTGCTCTCTAGAATATATAAAGAACTAATATATTTTAAGGTCATTAAATGTAAAGACCCAATCCATAAATGGGCATCAGACATGAATACACACTTCTCAGAGGACGAAATTAAGAAGCAAATAAATATATGAAAAAATTCTTCACATCGCTAGCCATCCACTAAATGCAAATAAAAATAACACTGAGATACCATCTCACTCTAGAAAAAATGGCTATCATAAGGAAATAAACCAACAACAAATTTTGGAGAGGTTGTGGGGAAAAGGGAATACTTCTCCACTGCTGGTGGGAATGTAGACTGGTACAACCACTGTGAAATTAGTTGGGAGACTCCTCAAAAGTGTAGGACTGGAAATCCCATTCAAGCTGGCTATCCCCCTACTAGGAATTTTCCAAGAGGAACTGAAATCATTATATCATAGTGATATATGTGTACTTATGTTTATAGCAGCACAATTTGTGATAGCAAAATCTTGGAAACAACCAAGATATCTGTCACATGAGAAATGGTTGAAAAAGATGTGGCATTTCTATATAATGGAGCTATAAAGAATGATAAACTTGAAGTATTTATGGTGAAGTGGATGCCACTTGAACATATACTCATAAGTGAAATAAACCAGACACACATGTGCAAATATCATATAGTCTCCCTAGTATAAGTAGTAAAAAGAAGAAACACAAATAGAAATATACAACAACAACTAAAAAGAATTTAGCCATATAGTTAGGGCTAACTGAATGGCATATGCTGCAGGGTACTAATCAGCTTGTGTTCTGGGTAGTTAACAACCTAATTTCACAGATCAGTAATTAAAGACATAGAAGAGCTGCAAGGCCAGCCAATATTTTGCCCCTAGCCTTTCCAGGTCAGCGAAGACTGAGGACATAGGAGAACCTGTAGTGTAACATCATGGAACTCAGTTTTGCCCCAAATTTTCTGATCAAGGAAATTATGGAGCCACAGAGGAAGGAGACTGATGATCTATAATGTGCCTGGGCAGAGTCACATGGAGAGAAAACTATTTTTCAGGCTCTCGCAGAGAGCAAACTGGTCAAGCTTTGGCCGTTACTCATCCAAATGTCTGACACAGACAATGGATCTACAGAGTACGGTACAGGATTGTAAGATAAACCCTGAGGGGACTTGACTGACCTCATCAGAAACAAAAGCTACATTTTTGGTATATAGGTCTTGCTCTATTTCAGTGTTAACCATCCAGCAGAAAAGTATAAAAATGAGGCATATAAATTGGGGCCATAATAATAGGTAGAGCTGTAAAGGGCTATACTTGAAGAAGTCAACAACTTCTTCAAATAAGTCACTATTATTGTGGAACGCTGGACTGTGTTGGATTGTGTCGCCAAGTTCAGACACCTATAGTGGTTTTATGACAATGTGAGTGCTCATAAAAGACAGGAGAGCTCAGATAAAAAGAGAAGTGCAGAGGCCTCCGATGCTGGTGTTATGATGACTGGACTGATGACAGTGCTTTTCGTAGCTAACACTGATTACATCACTCCTCCATTAAAAATTTCTGATTACCATATTGCTATTTCAATTTACCTAAGTTCCAGAACACTGTGTACAGAACTTCTGCCGATGTTTTAGTCTCCTCCTAGTAGGAATTGCATCTTTGCAGTGCACACCCCTCCTTTTCAGATCAAGGTCTCACACCTCTGAATCTTCTTTGGAGTATCTTCCCAGCCCCCTGTTCCCATTTTTTTTTATTTTATTTTATCTGGAACCGGGTATTGAACTCAGACCCTTGCACTTGCCAGGCAAGTTCTTATTCTACTGAGCCATCTCCCTGGCCCCCGGTTCCCATTTATATTCAGCTTAAATGTTACCTACTCAGGAAGGCTTTCCCAAGCCTCCTGCTGAGAATGGGCTGCTCCACTGTATCTTTTCTTTTATTCTTTTATCTTTTTTTAATTTTATGTATTTGGTACAGGATCTCACTACACAGCTCGTATTCCCAGTGATCTTCCTGTTTCAGTCTCCTCAGTGCTGGAAATATAGGCATGTACCACCACACCTGGTGGTTAGCTCGGGGATCCTGCACTGGGCCAGCATGGCATGCAGTGCCGGAGATCGAATCTGAGTCCTTGTGCTTGCCTAGGCAGACACTTAGACCACTGAACTATCTCCATGGCCCTTGTCTTCTTCTTTTAAAATTAATCTTATTGGTAAACTTGTGATATAAATAATGATCACATTCATCATGAGCAATTCACACCTGTACATAATACAACTTAATACTTTCATTTCCAATTCCCCTCCCTTCAACACTTTTTTCTCATCTTATTTATAAATTTTGTTTCATTTTTCTTCTATTCCCTTTTATTTTTTCCTTCCTTCTTCCTCCTCCCCTGCCCTTGTTCCTCTTCCCATTTGGATACTTTCTTCCTATTCCTGATTGTCTATCAACTATTTTGTTCCTTATTTATACTTTCATTTTCTCACATCAGAGAAATAATGTGATCAACATGTGTGCTCAACTTATTTTACTTAAAAGTACATTTTCAGGGTGCATGCATGGCCCATATGCCCATTAATAAATTAATAGATATAGAAGATGTGTTTTTTATGTATCATGGAGTTTTACTCTGCCATGTGAATTCCACGTACTATGGAGTGTTACTCTTGAGATGTTTTAGGTAAATGGACCCACTGTCTTTGTAGTGATACTTCAATCTTAGTTTTATAGCCCTTACCACAACATAGGATATGTACTTATTTTGATTAGTATATACTTAAAATTTATCTATCCAACTAATATATCTGTTTGAGACCCTCTTTACATGTTGGCTTTGTTTTTAGATGAGGTCTCACTTGCAGTAATCCTCCTGTCTCAACCTACCTAGTGCTGGGTCTGGTACAGCATGTAGGGCCAGGAATCTAACTCAGGACCTAGTTCTTGCCATTTGGGTGCTTATGCTTCTGAGCTATCTCACCAGTCCTATACATATAGTTAATATTGTACTAGTCATGCACAAAGATTCCATAAGTGTATAGAGTAGTACATTGTGATAGGAATACAGAAATTTGGTAGTAGGTTGCTTTGGAATAAATATATGTGGAAATATGTACAAAAATGTTCACAAATCAACTTTTGCTTTTATAATTTTAGTTTTACTCTTCAGGTTCAATTTCTGGGCAAAGAATAAATAATAATTTTAATTAACCTGATTTGATTATTATACATTTTTCACATACTGAAATATCATAGTGTATACCACATAAATATCTAACAATGATTACATGTAATTAAAAAAGAAATAATTCCCTTTGAAATGCAAAGATAATAGTAATTGACAGTACAGGGGGCAGAAGACTTGGAGCTCAGTGAAGTGTAAGCCAAAGGAAAGAAAAAGCTAGAAGGAGGCAAAAGTCATCATCAGAAAGTACAAGAAGTGAAGGTAGGTGGACAAGGGAGCTAAACATGAGCATCAGGGCATGTGGGGAGAAAATGATAAAGTGCTATCAAGTAATCAAAGGAAGAAAACTTGAGGAGAAGCAAAGTGTAATAATGTAATTTTTTTTTATTTGAAAGAAATTAAGCAAAATGTTCTAAATATGGTCTTACATTTTAAATGTTTAACTTTGCCCAAAACATGAAAGACATGCTTTCTGAGAACTATAAGGAGAAAGTCCAAGGCAGTGTTTCACACAATCACTTTCCCAATCTTACTTTCCACTAAACACTAGGCCCTACACTTGTTGAGGGTAACAATATAAAATAGCAATACTTCCTCTCTTCATGGAGTTTAATGCACAGAGACTAACTGTTATGGTTTGTGTCTAATTGTCCCCTCAAAGCCTCATGCAGTCATGGGGTGGGGACTTCCAGAGTTTGTGATTAACTCATGATCCACTGGGATTATGTGTGATCCAAGCTAGGATTATAAATCTTAGTACTGCTGGGATTATGGATGTAAGTACTACACCGCAGCCTGGGGCAAAGAACCTGAATGGAATATAACAGACAGAGAGACAGTCTTCTTTAGCAATTGCTCTTTGTTGTTGTTGCTGTTTGGCTTCCATGAACTGCTGCTCTCTGCCATATGCCCCTCTGCCTTGGAGCCAGCTGAATATGGACTGAAATCTCCAGTAACTGTGAGCTAAACAAACCTTTCCTTCCTTCGTTCTGGGTGTTGGGTATTTGTCCTGGCAAACAAAGAAAAGTAACTAAGATACCAACTAATACCTTTGTGTTTACTATAGTACAAGCAGTTAAATCTTTATATACTTATATCTGGCTGTGTTGTGCATGTATGTGATATATCTAACTTCTACCCGTGTGAGTTATGGGCCCTAGAAAACAGTGTAAACTGTGTTCCAAACAGTTATAACTGCATACGAGAACTACTCCACTCATGAAGGTCAAAGAAGTGGTAAATCAGGAAAGAAAGGGATGGTAGCAATGAAAAGAAGATATTTGCTATAATCAAAAGGCAATAGTCTTCAAACTGTGTATTTTAACAGAAAAATGCACACACAAAGACAGAAAAATGAGAATCAGGTAAATAGTAACACCCTCTTTCATTTCTACAATGAAAGATGAGGGAAAAGCACAACCAGGTAGTGTAATAACAATATTTGTTAATAAAGCTTAACACATTTTTGTACATAAATAAAGAGTTCACTTCTTACTTCTTCATCTCATCCCCTGATTCCCAAGAAGATCCGGTTGTGCCAGTGGAGGACAGAGCGGACCTTGGAGAAGCCAGTTGTGAATACTCAGCAAGAATGTGCCCAGTTGAGTGACTATCTAGGTTCCAACAGTCTTTCTTCCACTGTTTTCTAGAATTTTTGACTCTTACCTTAAGCAGTAAAAAGGATGGATATAAATCAGTCGTACTTTCTCTCCAGTGCCTTCAACTTCTTATCATCTGGTTCACCTCAGCTCTCCGAGACACTATGGAGGCATAAATAAAATATTCTTGACGTTTTTCTATCCAAACTACATTATGTGTTTATATATTACATTTGAAGACATTTTTTTGAAATCAAGTTCTTTTATAATTTTTTCTATTTCTGCATATTTATTGCTTTTTCTTATTACCAATAAACTCATTTTGATATAGTAGACCACAATATTTATTCAATTAATCCCATCTGATGTGAAGGTACTTGTCAATAGAAAGGTGACAAGAATAGCTACTTACCGGTTTTGATTCAGTATATTACTTATGATGCCGTTAGTGGTCATTAGACACAAAAAGGTTACATTTCATTTATTTTGAAGTGCACCTTTTAAAACTTTAAAGATGGAATTTTTGAATTTCTGTATCATTTAGAATCTGATACAATAATGTTTGATATAAAGTAATGTAATATTTAAAGTAAAAACAAGAAATGTCATTGAATAAAAGAGGAAAATCAAACCATGTGGATTCTTTTTATTAGGTACGAAAAATCTGGTGAAATATTCCAAAGGAAGCAGGGCTACATTTTCTTTTAATGTACTTTCAATTTTGTCTTTACTTGCTTTATTATTGTTTTGCATTTCTTTAAAATTTTTTGCTAATCATTTGAAATCCTGCCTATCTTCCTCATCTTTTCCTAAACTTCAATGTAGCATTATCCACTATTGTTAGAAAATTAAAATTTGGAGAAATTTACAAAATAATTTTTTGTTAGTACTTTATATTTCTGTACTAAATAGAGCTTCCTTATAGGTTTCTTGTTGTTGTCGTCCTTCAACTTCTTCTTCTCCTTCTTATTTCTCTTTCTCTTTCTCCTTCTTCTTCCATGTATTGCTGCAGTGAAGCATTTCTATCTGGAAAGCAAGTAATAATCCAGATCTCCATGGAAATTTGAAAAGACGTTTTCAGAGAAATGCACTTAGAATATTATTTTCTTAAGGAAGATTTAAAAAAGGCATAGAGATTGAAAATTAAAATTAAAAACTAGAAGTTTAGTATAGATATTACCAAAGCAAGCACAAAACTAGAAGTTTAGAATAACCTCCAATAACTCTCAGGAAGAGTCAAGACTTAGAAGCATGCTGCTCAATACCATCATAATTTGCAAAAAAAAATGTGCCTGAATTTTAGGAAGAATTGGCATTAGGCAAGTAGCTAGCAAATATTCCAAAAGGTATTAAGCATGTCTCTGTGATACACTAAGAGCATGAGGCAGAATAGTCCCAGAGCATCCAATTCCCTCAGGAAAGGCTATTTCTTCATTTGTATCCAGAATAGATTCTAAAATGGAAAACTAGAATAATCTAAGAGTCACTCTCTCAGAACTATCCCTGAACCAAAAATGACAGCTAGCTTTGGCCAAAATCTGAAAAGGAGAAAAAAAAAAAAAAAAAGATGACAGTATTCATCAGAGCAAAAGCAAAAGGAATCACAGTAATCACAACAGGTGCAGGAAAGGAGGATTGACTGAATGGACTGGTTCTCCAAGATGTAACGTGGTCTCTGGCTGTTCTTAAGTCAAATGATAGGAATTGAGGAAACATGCTATCACCGAATCAAATATGGTAGATCCAGAGAAACAAGTTTTTTAGAGTATGACTTGCTTGATGCTTCAGTGATGGTCTGGTCATTGTAAACAATTTAAATTTTGTCATTCCTTTTTTATTGATCTTGGTAGAGATTAATGATTAGAGCAGCTGATGTGTACTGAGTACCTATGCAAGAGTTATCTTTAAGTTTGGAAGCATAATTGCTTATTGAGAACTTATGTTTTTAAATTTAGAGCAACAAATCAAGTTCATTTGAATTATCTCATTTGACCTTTGCAACAACCCAATAAGATAGGAATTAGTGTTATCTTCATTATACATATTTTATATTGAGAGTGAGAGAGAGATTAAGAATTTTAAGGGGTTGGTCAAATAGCTTAGCAGATTAAAGTACCTGCAAGCAAGCATGCAGGGGGCGGACCATGACCCTGGGGTGCATTGAGACTGCACGTTGAGAAGGCAGTTGACACTGGGCATGGTGGTGCTCACCAGTAATCCCAGCTGTAAACAAGTGGATCACTCTGAGTCCAATCTAGTAGTGAGGCTCTGAATACCCTGTAGACCCTTCTCTAAAAAAAAGAATACAAAACAAAAAAAATTTGAGTAACTTATCCAAGTCTACACAAATAATACCTTATGGAATCTATCACTATGGCCACAGAGCTCAAACTCACAACTACTTTATTACCAAAGTAGATTCTAGAAGCCAAAATCTGGAATCTGGTAGAAATGCCATGTAGTTGGACTCCATTTCAAAAGTTGAAGAAATCAAAGACAGCATGGAATGTACTAGCTTTGAGCAGGAAAGGAAGGTGGGCTTATTCTTTGAAGCCTATTATAGCAAAGGAAATCAGAGCATGATAAATGGTTCTATATCTGCAAATTTAACTATAAGGCTTTTCAGTAGGCAAGTCCTTCATGGTACCTTAGTGGCCCATATAAGCATGGCATTGATGCCTTCCTTAGGAATATGAAACATAAATTCCAATACCCTTACTATACTAATTCAACAGAGACACAAATCTACTAAATTATTAAGTTTTTACAGAGAACGTGTTATTCTCTCATAAGGTCATGTCACATGTAAGGACATAATGTCCATTGCACAAAATGGCACAACTTCCTCTATGATTAAGAAGGACCTCAAGACTATGACAGAGCTCTTGAGCTCAGAAAAAAAGGCTTTAACAAGTAGTTTTGAACTTATTTGTCCACTTCAATTCTTGCCATTCTTCCCCTCTACCATAAATGTCTTATGCTTTCTTCCTGGAAAAAACTATTTTTACACTTTGTATTATACAAAGTATCTATCTTACCATGTTAGTCAGAATTTTATAGATGGGACTAAACATCTGGAGAAAACAAATGAGGAAATATTGACTTTGTGTCACTTTCAGTCTAATTAGCTGGCTGCATTTCTTTGAGGCCTATGCTGAGGCAGAAACATAGGGGAAGAACATAAAGGAAGAAAGCTACTCATGATTAACAGCCAGGAAGAACAACAACAAGATGAAATAGAGCCCAAGTGGATGGGGTCAGGACCAGGTGTGGTGTCAATGTTATGCCCCTATGATCCATAAGCTTCAATGAGGATCCACTTCCTGTTTCCGCCACCTCCAAATAATGTCATCAGACTGTGAGCTCAATAGATTGATCTATTGATTCAGTTATAGGATTTACTGGTCCAATTACTAACCTTCAATCAAACCTTAATACATGAATTTGGGTAACATTTCAAATCTAAAACAAATCATTTGAAAACCTAACACAGAGATTTTGCAGTGTTGATAATACCATGAAAACTTGGGCTCATATAAGTAACATGAGCCCCAATTTTAAGCATGATATCAAGACTGGTCTCTCTTTGCTAACCCCATGAAACATACAACCCCTTAGTCCCTTGCACGTAGGAAGGTTGGAACGATTCCCAAATGCTTTTTTTTCTCTATCCTTTCAGGATGACTGTCTTCCTCTCTCTTTTCCCAAAGATCTTTATATAAACCTCTGTAAAACATTCGACCATATGATGTTCCAATTTGACTTGCAACATGTTAATTTTCTGCATATAGAGTACCATATACACTATCATGATTTTAGTAGGGTACTTAGAAATAATGTACACTCATTCAAGTATGACTGAATGAAACATTCAAGAAACTGTGTCTCTTCTACCCTTCTATGCAACACTTGATACAGAATCATATTTGCTCAATATTACAAGCAAAAATAGCTCAGCACACTAGGGGCCTGACTAGGCAAGCTCAGGCACAGGGGCTGGGATTCTATCCTTGGTATGACACGCCTCTTCAGCCCCAACCCTGGGTACACTGGACTGGAGAAAGAGACCTAGACCAAGTCTGGGCATGGTGGCACACACACACCTATATTTCCAGTGCTGAGGAGGCTGAAAACAGGAAGATTTCTAAGAGTCCAAGGCACTTAGTGAGACCCTGTATTCTAATAATAATAATAAATATATATATATATATATATATATATATATATATATATATATATATATATATATATATATCCAACATTCCTTATTCCAAGTTGACTTCCTATTTGTTAGGATCTTTCACTTTATATATTTCAAGTTTAACTCTTTTTTAGCAAATAACACTCAGTTGTTCAAACCAAAGAGCAGGAAACCATGCTTCATCTCTCCATTTCCCTCATCTCTTACATTAATCTCTCTACTATGTTGATGCTACTTCCTAATATACCTGAAATCTACCCATTGCTTTGTACTGCTGACCTACACCCTATTCCTACCCACCATAGTCTCTAAGGTGGATCATTAATATATTTCCTTTTTTACTTCTACTTATATAATCCATTTTGCAGATTTATGAATACTGTGCTTAAAGTCTCATAAAACTATGTTTCCTGAAAGATCCTAATGAATTCCTTCTGCCTTTAAAATAAAACTCAAGTTCACCTCAATGATCTGACATTTGTTTCACAGACCAATGTCAACCCCTATCTTTCTCTTGTTCTTTCACTATGCTCCAGCAACACTGACATTATTGTCACTTCTCCAAGGTCAAATTTACTCTTCATTGAGCCTTTGTACTTTCATCATGAACTTTGTTCCAACCTCGAGATCTCAGATGAAATGCCACCCCTACTAAGAGCCCTTCTCTGACCATTCTTTCTAACAGTTCCTTACCTAGCAAACACACACTTTATCTTATCTTTTTTACATTATGTATTTTTGGGGATACTACCTGTGCTTTCTCACTTCAACTATTGCCATACAGTCAAATGGAAGGCCTGGGAGAGGATGATTTTTGTCTGTTGCTGTATACACACTATCTCTCAAGTGCCTACAAAATATTAGTTACTAAAAATGAATAAATTCATATTTAATGCATATTATACAGCAGCATGTATATATATTAGGCTCTCTGCAGGAAAATACTGTGTCTTATTTGGAAAGAATTTGATGTTACCCTAGAAAATGCGGCTATAGACACAGAAAGCTTTTGAAAAGCCTATCAGGATAACATTTGTAATGACTACAGTCTTGGTTTTTGTGGAAGAAAAATCAAGCCAGAGAAGAAGAAGCACCTGACAACTAGTCATACAACAATAGGAATCTATAACAATATCACATTAGCTATAGTAATAAGATGTCTTTCTCCTGAGAATGTTTTGGAAACTTTTTGTCCTATCTGCAAATAACAGGTCTCTCATGCTTTTTACCACCATGTACTCAAAGTATCCACGGATTTTAGTAGTTTTCTTTTTAGGAGGCTTACAATGCCTGGGAAGATTCTGTGAGCAAGAGAATTGAGTTTAGTAAGGAAGTCCAACTGAGGTAATGTATCTGAATTTAGTACCTAAATTAAAAGTTTGAGACTTAGCTTTCCCAGAAGTAATTTCTTCTCTCATCAGGGAACATATATGCTATAAATACAATTATGTAGCTCAAAAGCTAATTGTTTGAGAACACCTAATTGAAAGTAATAACTAATGAGAAGGTCGCATTAGTGGCTTAATGTTAGTGGTCACATTAGAAACCTACATTTATACAAAGCTCATTTATTTCCTCATTCATAGTTGGCATTAACAGATAAGTATATTATTCTGGGAGAGCTGCAGTAGCTGACGCATGTTGGAAATGGATCAAAGGATACTGAAGAACAAAGGAAGCTTCACTCCTAACAGATTCTTAAAACAACGGTATAATTCTGCCTAAACTAAAACAAATGAAAGATCTCTAAAATCATGCGAAGAATGTAGGAAGCAAATGGAATATTTCATTGTTTTAAACTGCATGCTTAAGGAAACAAGTAAGCTAGAAAAAACACTAATATGTTGCTTTCTCCCACAGGTTTCACATCATGCTAATATGCTCCACACAGGGTGAGATTTCAATTTAGAAATGAGAAAGTGTTTCCCTCCATCAACAAACCTGGCCTTGGATAGAGGCATACAAAGCAGATTCACACATCACTGTCTGACAAGATGTTCACTGATAATTTTAGCAATGCTAAAGAACTTATTGATACACTTCTCCTTAGAAAAGCATCTTAAACCCATAGGAAAAAAAAATAAAGTACCAAAAGTAAGTGGAGAATTTGAAACTTTACAAAAAGTGGGTGTCTGAAGTAGGACATCTTTAAAAAGATGGTGGCGCTTATGAAAAATTGCCTTATTGTCAGAAAGTTTCTATCCAAACTTTTTGGACATTGAAATTGTTAAGCAAAATTAAGGCATTCACAATGTGTTAGCAAATTGACTATCTTTAGTTTAAAAATTACAGGATAAAACAAAAAATGTCATATACCATAATATCTCTCACCAAAAGCATTTCATTTTCCTTTATAATGACTACTGGGGGAAAAGAAATTAAAATCTTAAATGCATACATTATATCAGTCACAAAGAATAGTTTACATTATTTGTTAAATATTTACTAATAAATATTTGAATAAAATAATAGAAACAGTAGTTAATTCTTCTGAGTTTTGAGCAAGACTATCTGTAAAAATCCCTATTTCTATGAATGTTAAATATATCTTAATAATGTTGACTTATTCCGTAATCCACACATTTGTTCAACAAATATTTATGGAAGGCAGTTACACAGAGAAGCAATAGGATTCATAGAATGACTAAGAGCACTAAACTGTAGCTTAAGGGTAATATATTCCAATCATAAGTCATTCTTTATGTTTAATATTACAAATTTTAGTCCACTCCTACCCCCAGAAGAAGGAGTACGAGGAGGCAGAAGAACAGGAGAAGAGCAAGAGGAGGAGAGTTATATTAAATAATTTATAACGAACAAATCAGAAAACAAAATCTTGATCTATTAAGAAAATCATTCTGGGCAACAAGATTACTATGACTCTAGGTGCCTTTAATCAATAGGAATATGAAATGCTAGGTATCACATTTATAGCAACAAATTCATTTGTCGATCCCAGTTACTGATGAGAATGGGACTTCTCGTTTGTCATCAGAGATCTTTAGGGGCTTAAAGACAAGAGTTCCTGTAGAAGGTGCAGCTAAATGGGACCAAGTACACACAAGGTTCACACAGCACTTACTCTTGGACTTTTGATACATGTGACCTTGAAAATCATCCTCATCCAAGTGACATCTTTACTGCCTTGTCACTATACATATGATACCCTGAAAAACAAAATGTTCAGAAAATTTGGAAAAAAATTAAATTGATTTTTCCCTTTTCCATCTGAAAACTTACAAGCATTGTGTAAATGAACACCTTCCTCAAAGCAATTGGCATGGATCTTTAAAAACTTAAGTGTTCATACTGAACAGGTAAGAGCGAGGCAAGAAAGTCATGCTCCATAGATATTCTAAAAAATATTGATTTACTTGAGTATACAAATTACAATGCTGTTTAACTTAATAGTTTCATACTGAGTTGTGACAGAACAGCATCAATAAATTCAAGGATTTTTATACATTAAGATATTAGCATGAGTTGTATTTTTTAATTATCTTAGCCTGTACAAAAACGAACTCATGATTAGAAATGAAATACTACAAACTATCAATATTAGATATATGGGAAACAATAATCCAAAATTATAGCTTATTTACAAAGCTCTGAGGATACTTTTTTAAAGAAAAATTAATAAAAGGCACCTATAGATTCCAGGAGTTCTCTCATAATTCTGACTCCCAAGCTTTTCGCAAAGTCCTCTTTTTTCTCAAACATGAATCCTCAAATGGGGAAGAAATATAGAGTAGGCCAATAATACTAAAAGAACATCAAATCCCAAGATCTTGGACACAGACATTCTTTTTTCAGAAAAATGCAGACCTACATTTTAGTGAAATGGGTGATTAATAAAAACCATGCACCTGAGAGAAATGTAAAACTAAAGAGAACAGTGTGCCTATTTGGGTCAGGTATTTTTGGCTCTATTCAGAATTAAAATCAGGTAACATGAACATAGTTATTTCATGTTAAAGCAGGCCATCTGCTTTATTGTCTATCAAAATTGACACATAAGGTTGACACATACCAACATGCAGGTGGGAAGGGCCCAGGAATTGAGAAAGGCTTCCTGCTGCCCTGCCCCACTTCCGTTGAGAAGTCCCAGTCTTAGAGGAGCTTGACCTTTGCAGCCTCACCACTTTGGAAGAGCTCCATCTCCATGAAATGCTGTTATTTGCCTTGGAGCCAGCAGAATATGGACTGAACCCTCCAGTAACTGTGAGCTAAATAAACCTTTCCTCCCTTCATTTTGAGTGTCAGGCATTTGTCCCAGCAACGAGAGAAGAGTAACTAAGACAGACTACATAAGTAGTTAAGAACAACAGCAAATACGGTTAAACATCTATCGTTTAAAGCATCATGTGAATTTAGTGAATTCAATTGTTTATTTTTCATGTAGAAAAAGATTCCACTGAACTCACGTGCTACTTGAATGTAGACAACATGGTGTTACGTGACTTAGCACCTCCCTACCTTACAGTTTCAGAGCACACATTTGATGCTGTTTTTTTTCAGTCAGGACACATTCACCAGGTTTCCATGCCACAGGACAGGTACATTTCAAAAATGCAAAAACATTAAAGAACAACCAACAATTTTCTTTCCCTATGGAATATAAATTCCAAAAAGAATTGGGAACATGGTAGTATAACAAAAATCAAGGTATAATATCTTTTATAAAATAAAAGTAAGAAAAAATTAACATATGATGACTTCATATAGTGTGGTAAAGATAAATATTCTAAAGGAAGGTACAAAATGAGAAGGAGAGAGCATGTGGAGGGTCCCAGGAAGGCTATTCTAGAGGGATGAAAATGCAGAAATCTTTTATGAACTCAAAATATGGCTTTAACAGCACACATGAAAAAACTTCTGCTTCTAATTTGTGCTTTCAGCTAAGCTATTTGTCTCTTCATGACAAACAACCAAGTGTCTAAAAAATAAATAGGGCAACACTTTTTTCCAAATATAGAGATACAAGTAGTAGAAAACTGTAATCCCTTAAGAGAAAAGAAATAGTCCATCACTGTTTCAGTGTTCCACAGGAAATTTATTCACCATGTTTGGAGAAAGGAGCACGGGCTGAGCATGGGCAACTAAATTAGCTGGAAATTACTTAAGAAAATAAGGGTCTTGGGAGATAGCTCAATAGAATAAGCACTTACCTGGCAAGCACAAGGGCCTGAGTTCAATCCCTGGTTCTGAAAAGAAGGAAAGAGAGAGAGAGAGAGAATAGGCCAAGCCCTAGAAATCTGAGTAAGGGTCTCCAGTTCCTTTTCTGAATACAAAACTGTACATGTGCAAGGCAAAACTTCACAGCTCAACCAAAAAAACATATGGAGTGGAAGTGGAGCAATCTTGAGCATAGAGTACATTTGAGCTCTTATCTGTCAAGGGAAGAGTTTGACGAATACCTGAGGCATTCCATAGAGCCAGTCCATAGGAAGAGATGTGCAGGCAGAATAAGGATGACCTACACTAGAGGAACACCCTCTTTGGTTTCACAAAAGAGTTCAATTGCTCTACAGGCTAGCTCCCAGTCAGTACAAGTGTTGAAGAAAATTAACAGCATGACGACCTTCAAGATATATGGAAAGGACCTCTATAAATCATGACCAAAATAAAAAGCAGTCAAGAGAATCAGGTCCATAAATAAAAGACAATGCAATTAGCAATCGAGAATTTTAAAAGTAAATCTTGCATATCTATATCTGCTAATTTGAGCAACAGATTTAATGATAAAAATAGGTAGTGTAACAACCATTGTTTTTTTTTTCTTCTTTTTCTTTTTTTTCATTATTTTTTTTTCCATTTATTTTTATTTTATTGAAATACAAATGTCAATCAGACAGTTTCAAAACACCATAACCATACAGAGTCGATGAAATAATACATTGCAAACTGTTTTCATAATGTTTTGGTATTGTACAAGGTGCATACATGATATTATATTTACAGGTATTTATGTAGCTGAATTATA
>PVKA01042860.1:0-17108 GCA_004027165.1 Ctenomys sociabilis | reverse complement strand
ATATATATATATATATATATATATATATATATATATATATATATATATATATATATATATATATATATATATATATATATATATATATATAAAGTTTAAAAGTCTGTCAAAAGTGGCATTTTCCAGATATTATACATACTTACCTGGCAGAGGAGATACCATGATCACCAATATTATACACAAGTCATTACCATGAGTGGCTTTTGTGAAAAAGACTGCAGATTTAGTTTAAGAACAAGAGATAAGCCACGCTGTTAACCATGAAGTGATAATGGACATTACACTTCTCGTGGTACCGTTTGAGCTACTTTCAGTTCCTTTTCTTGTTATACACATGCCTGCTTTTTGTGTTTTCATTACATCTGTATCTGTTTCCTGCATCTTCATGTTTTTCCTGTTCATTCATTCTTTGCTGTACCCTGCTTGATATCTTTAGTTATACCTGGTAACATTTCCAACATTACTCAGTATTATGTTAGTGTATATTATTATAACCAGGCAGTAAATTAATGTGTACAAATTGCACTATAGAAATACAGCTCATGGAACTGTCTGGATTTCCAATTCCATGGACACATAGGAAGGCTTGCTGGAAGGGTTTTAGGTATAAAACATATAGTTAAAATCCATATTTTGTATCCTTATATTTATTTGCCTTAATACACATATGCCTCAGAGATTGATTTTATTTTCAGAGAATCAAGCTAAAAATTGATGTAAAACCGTGAGAAGTAAGCCCTTCTAATATTTCTGAGACAGATGTATCAATAGTTACTAATCAAGCCATGATATGAATGAAACAACTCACTTGACTTCCAGTATGGTCTGCGTCTAGGTTAATTTTCTCTTGTTGCTGGGACAAAAAACCTGACACTTTAACTTGAGGAAGGAAAGGTTTATTTAGCTCACAGTATGTGGAGGTCTCTGTCCATGCTCAGCTGGCTCCAAGGCTGAGTGGCACATGGCAGAGAGCAATCGTTCATGGTGGCAGCAAAGAGCAGAGAGCAGAAGAGAGTGGCAGCAACAATGTCTTCAGAGAGCAAGTCTGTCTCCCTTATGGGACATTTGACTCTCTGCCTCAGGCTGGGTGTAGTACTCACATCCATAATCCCAGAAGCACTCACACCCATAATCCTAACACTGGATCATGAATTAATCACAAACTCGAGAACCACAACCCATGACTGTATGAAGCTTTGAAGGGATAATGAGACACAAACCATAACAATCCAGTATGCCTGAAAGTGTGAGTGTGGTGTGATAAATACACACACACACACAGTGAAAAAGTACATAAAATAGAATAGAATTTCAAAATAAAATGTAAATGCAATGTTAGTGTAAGTAAGTAATAAAATTGTGCCACCTTTTTTTCATCCCAAAACAAGTCATCACCCTAACAGACGCAGCCATTGTTGATTTTTTCCCATGGCAGTTGTTGATGCTATCATTGTCACTTGAGTCAAAGAATGACACATCCACGAATGAACCGGCATGAAAGGCCTCTCCAGATTGGCAAGTGGGAGTGGGAGATTACAGTGTTGTCAAGGATTTGCAGATGTGAGCTGCCTGCACCTTGTGACTTCACCACAGAAAAGTAGCACTGTGTTTTTATATTAAGGCAAAGTTTATGAAGACTTTGAAAGTGTGGCTAATGGTTCAGCTCCCTGGGTACTACAAGGGTACATGAGCATCCATGTACTTGGTCATATTTAGAGTTACATTAGGTTTCAAAGAATATTCATAACTTAAAATTATATAGTTATCTGTAAAGTAAGATGGAATTGAACATAGAGTTAAAACAATAAGTGAAATTAACTTTTAAAAACAGGATTAGGAGTATATATGAAATAACGTGTAGCCATATTTTCTCTTACTTTATTTTTTAAAAGAATCATTGGTATCTTTTAGATATTCAAAATGGTCACATCCATCATAGGGAATCTGCACCTGTTCCCACTTTATCTTGACCTTTCTTTTTTCCCCATTTGCCTCCCATCCCTTCCACTACTTGTTTCCTTCTTACTCATAGAAGCTTTGTTTTAATTTTTTCTTCTGCTCTCCTTGCTTTTTCCCTTCTTTCCTCTCGCCTGCCACTTCCTTGTTACACTTCTCATTTTTCTACACATTTTGATCCTTATTTCACTTGTATTTCCTCACACCAATCAATGTGGTATTTACATGTGTGTCTGATGTATTTCAGTTAAGAATATGGTCTTAAGGTGCATCCATTTAGCTAGAAATATCTCAAGCCTATTCTTGGCAACAGAGTAGTATTCCATTGTATATAAAAAAAACCCTACATCTTCTTGATCCATTGATTGGTTGGAAGACATTTGTACTATTTCTAAGATTTAGTTATTATAAACCATGCTATTAGAAGTGTAGGTGCCCATATACGATGCATCTAATTTTTCAGGAGGACGAAAAGAAGGGGAATAGTTGGACCAAATAGGATATCTAGTTTTAGTTTCTTCAGGAATGTTTACACTGATTTCCACATGGTTGCACCAATACACATTCCTGTCAACAGTGGGGAAGGGTTTCTTTTTCCTCACAGCCCCACCAGCATTTGTTGTTGATTTCTTGATAATAGCCATTCATTTTTGAATAAGATGGAATCTCAACATTGCAATTTTCACCTCTCAAATAACCAGTGATGATGTACAATTTTTTACAGATTTATTTGCTGAATCTACTTCATCTGAGAAGTATCTGTTCACTTACAATGCTCATTTTTGAATTGGATCTTTACATTTAAGGAAAATCTTACTTTCAAGTTCTTTATGTAGTCTACATAGTAGCTCTTTCTCTGAGGAATGTCTGACAAATTTTTCCGACACTGTGTTGTTTCTTCACTACATTGGTAGTTTCTTTTTCTGTTCAAAAGCATTTAATAAGATAAAATCCCAGTTGTTAATTCTTTGTAATATTTCCTGTGTGATTTTTCTTTCATAAATTTTTTGCCTGAAAACATGTCTTCAAGATTTCTATCTATATTCTCTTCTAGAAAATTTAGTGCTTCTCTTTTAATGTTTAGGTGACGGATCCATTTTGATTTTAGTTTATTGCATGGTGAAAGTTATGGGTCTACACATGGGTCTACATTCAATTCAGCATGCAAAAAGACAGTTTTTCCAGCACCATTTATTAAAGAGGCTACTTTTTTTCAGGGAAGGTGTTTATCGTCCTTGTCAAAGATAAAGTTCAAAGATAGGGTAATTGAGTATATATGTAGTTGTTTTTGTATCTCCTCTTTTGTTCCATTGATCCTAGGTCTGTATTTTGTCTTTGTTTTTCACCATTACAATGCTGCTGTGGTATAATTTTAAGTCCAGGATTATGATGGCCTTTGTCTTTGTTGTCCAGAATTGCCTTTGCATTTTAGGTCTCTTCTTTTCCCAGATGAATTTTAGGATTGTTTTCTCCAGTTCTGTGGGTATGCCACTAGTTTCTTGATCAAAGTTGGATTGAATCTGTATACCGATTTGATAAGTATGGCCACTTTTACTATGTTGGTTCTTCCTATCCAAGAAGAAAGGGTATCTCATTTTCTAATATCCTCTTTGATCTCTTTTTTCAGAATATTGTAGGTTTCAATGCAAAGTCCTCTTACGTTGTCCATTAGATGATGCCTATGTATTTTTAATGCTAGTTTTATTGGATATTATTTTCATTAAATAGTATTGTTTTTGTAATTTTTCTCTCAGTGAGTTTGTTAGTTTGGTACAGTAGCATTATTGATTTTGAGTGTTGACTTTTATTCAGTTCTGAAATTGAATTTGGTTTTTAGGTCTAGAAGTCTTTTGGTATAGTTTTTGGGATTTTTCATGCAGAGTATCATGCCATTTGCAAATAATGATAATTTAATTTCTTCTTTTCCTGTCTTTATTCCTTTTACTTCTTTCTTTAATCTAATTTCTCTGACTAATACTATAGTCCCCAGAAGGGACTATATTATTTAAGAATGGTGATAGTGGATGTCTTTGTCTTGCTCCTGATTTTATAGTGAAAGCTTTCAGTTCTGTTTGCTTAGTATGACCTTTGCTGTTGGTTTGTCATAGATGGATTTTATCAGATTGCAATAAAAATCATCTATTTCAATTGTTTGAAGGTTTTTTATTTTAAACCATGAATGAGTGTGGGGCTTTGCCAAATACTTTTTCTGTACTATTGAGATAATTATATATTTTTTGATTTTGGCTCTGTTAATATTACATTGATTCATTTGCATTTGTTGAGCATCTCTGAATCACTGGGCTGCATCTACTTGATCATAGAGTATAATCTGCTTCATGATTTGCCATATTCTGTTTGCCAGTATCTTTTTTGAGGTCTTTTGTATCTATACTCATTTGGGAGATTGGCTTGTAGATTTTTTTTCTATTTTTTGTTTGGATCCTTCTCTGGTTTTGGTATCAGGGCTTTTCTTGCTTCCTGGGATGAATTTGGGAGTATTACTTCCCTTTCAATTTCATTAAAGTGTTTGAGAAGTGGCTACATTAGTTTTTCTCTAAATGCTTTGTAAAATTCAGCAGGGAATCTCTTAGGACCATGGATTTTCTTTGCAGGTAGCTTTTTAATTATATCTTCAATTGCATTGAATGATATTGTTTTATAAATTTTTATATATTATTGATTCAGTTTTGGTGATTCATATGTATCTAGGAAATTGACCATTCCTTCTGTATTTTCTATCTTATTAGAAAACAGGTTCTGTTTTTTTTTGGGGGGGAGGGTGATGGCTCAGCCCATCTTGAGGGTAGGCTGGTGTGGTATGAGGTGCTGGGATCAAACTGTGGTCCCTGTGCCTGCCTAAGCTTGCCTAAGCAGGTGCTTTAGACCACTGAGCTATCTCACTGGCCCAGAATACAGGTTCTTGCAGTAGGTACTGATGATCTTCTGGATTTTTGAAGGACCTCTATCGATTTCACCCTTTTCATTCTTAATTGCATGGATTTGAGTCTTTCCCCCCTTTTTTGATAAGGCTAAGGGTTCATCACTTTATTTACTCTTTCAAAGAATGAACTCTGAATCATTGATACTTGTATTATTTTCTCAATTACATTAATATTTTCTCTAATCTTTACAATTTTCCCATTTGCATAAGGCTGCTTTCATTGTATCCTTTTGCTTTTCTTCCCCCTATATTAGAACTCCTGTAGGGTTTCACTATATATATATTGGACTCATAGTGATTCTCCTATTTTCAGCCTCCCAAGAACTGGAACTATAGGCACACACCACCACACCCAGTCTCAATTGCCATCTCGGGGCCAGAATGGCAGGCCAGGGATCCAACTGGGCCACTGCGCTCTGCCCAAGCAGGTCATTTAGTGCCCGCAACAAGTAGGCTGGCATAGGGCTGCTTTCATTGTATCCCATAAGTTCTGGTATATTTTATTGGTATTATTATTATTTAATTGTAGAAACTGTCTAATTAGTTCTTTAATTTCATTTGTGACCCTGGTTGAGAGTGTTATTTAATTTCTATGCATTTATAAAGTTTTTCTTTTGTTTTCTTTCTTTCTTTTTTTTCTCTTGGCATCAGAGATTGACCTCAGGAACTTGCACTTGCCCAGCAGGTGCTTATTCCACTAAGCTATCTCCCCGGCTGTTTATGAAGTTTTTGTGGTTATTACCATTGAATTTTTCAATTTCATTGTATACTACTGTTTGATAGTATGCAAAATTCCAATTCCTTTGCCTTTACTTAAGCATGTTATATGAATTATACGCAGTCTGTTTTGTAGAACATTCCATGTGAAGTTGATAGAATGCATATTCTAATGAGGAATAGAACATTTGGTAAATATCTACTGAGTCCATTTGATCAAATTTGGCTCAATGTGGATATTTCTTTGTTGTTTTTTTTTGTTTAGTTGATTTGTGAGAATAGGGTACTGATGTCACCAATTATAAATGTGTTGATGCTTATTTTCTTTTTTTTTTTTTTTTCTTTTTTTTGATGCTTATTTTCTTTTTCATGTCCGTTAATATTTGTTTTTTATAGTTGGGTGTGCTGGTATTTGCTACATATATATTCACAATTGTTATCTCTTCTTCTTGGGTTCCTTCCTTTAAAAGGATGCTGCAGCATCATTTGTCTCTTTTAATTAGTTTTAGGCTGAAGTCCACTTTTTCTGCAAGTAGAATAGCTGCTATTCCTATTTTTTCCCCTGATTTTCTATTGCATAGAGTATTGTTTGTTTTCCTTTAACTTTCAGTCTGTGAATTTTAAATATGTTTCTTGCACTAGTATATTATTAGATCTTGTTGCTTGATCCATTCTGCTAGTCTGTTTCTTCTGGTTGGAAAATTAAGACAATTTACATTGATGGTTACAACTGGTACATATTTACATGTGTTTCTCATGTTATTTTCTTGTTCATGGTTTCCTTTTTTTCCTTCTTTTTAATTACTTGCCTTCCCTGGTGGAAGATCTCTGTTCAGGCTTCATGAATTTTTAGTCCTTGTTATTTCTTTCTATAATGTCCTTCAGAGCATCTTGCAGTGTGAGAATTTCCTCAAGAGTTGTCAGTAGTTTTTTGAGGAGTTGAGTGGTCAAGAATTTCCTCAAGTTTTCTTTGCCACGGAAGTACTTTATTTCTCCATCAGTGTTGAAAGCTAGTTTTTCAAGGCACATCAACCTGGTATGGTAGTTGTTTTGTTTTAGGACTTGAAATACTTCATTCTAAGCTCTTCTTGACTTAAGGGTTTGTGTTGAGAAGTTACTATAATTCTCATGTGCCTTTCTTTATAAGTGACTTCTTTCTTTTTTCTAACAGCTTTTGATATTCTGTTATTATGTTAAATTTCCTTTCTTTCTTTCTTTTTTTGTGGAACCAGAACATGAACTCATGCCCTTGCACTTGCCAGAGAAGTGCTTATTCTACTGAGCCATCTCCCAGCCCAGATAATATTAAATTTCTGAAATCTTGAGTATTATACACCTTGGTGTAGATCATGATGAACTGGAGTTCTACATGCTTCAGTTACTGCATGACAAGTACTTTTTCTATGCTTGTATAGTTTTCTGCCATTACTTCTGTGAACAGGTTTTTTTTATGTTGTTGGTGCAGTCTCTTGACTTTTTATTAGCTCTGGTCAACTTATGTTATTCTTCTGTGTATCATCTAACAGCTGTTTGATGGAGTTTTCATGCTTCCTTTTTCTTTTCATGATTGCTAAGCACTATGTTGTCTTCTCTACCTGATATTCTGCCCTCACATTGGCTCATTCTGCTGCATATATTTTTAATGGATTTTTCAAATTCCCTGGATATTTTGTGGTAGTATTTCTCTTGAATTAAGTACACCAGAACATTGAGATATACAATAGGTACCTTTGGATTTACTTATATTTTAGGAAAATAAAATGTTCTTTTGTCAGTTAAAAAAAAAGAGACATCCTATACTAAAATTTGATAGTTGTTTACTTAGTCTAATTACTTCCATTCTCCCAGTGTAATTCAACAGTTAAAGTGCTTTCAGTCACATTACTTGGTATAAGATAAAGTAAAGCTTAAGCTCCTGGCTAGCTCTAGTGTCTTAACCCATCTTCTACTGTAACCACTTCACTTGAATACATATGGTACTCATGTACTTAGTATGCTACTTTTGGAGTTTGCCAATCAAATCTAACTCATACCCAGTTTTTTTTTTTTTTATCATGAATAGCAATAGTAATTGAAGCTATAGATGAAGGTGCACTTCACAATATAGTATTTGCTTGTTTTTTATTTGTAGGAGTGAAATGTTTGTTATATGGTCTATATTGCTCCTTTTAGTTTTAATATCCTCAAAATGCACGAATCAGCATAGTACACAGTTGTATGGAGCAAGTGGCAAGAGAGATGCCTTTTTAAATTTAAAAGATTGATATAAATTGCTTTAGTGTTCATTGACAAGTGAGATAATAAAATTAGACTATCTGCTGCAGCTCAATCCAGTGTTTATTTTCCCTTTAATGTTGCTGCATCATCATTCTTCTGACTTCCCTTCTCCTTTTCCATCAGTCTGCATAACGGGCTCTATCGACCCAAGATAATGATAGTGCTTTCAAAAGACATAGATGATAGTGTCAAACAGGAATTGGATTTGAATCTTGATCGTGTGACTTTGGTCTACCTATTTGACCTTCCTGAGCATCAGTTTAGGCCATGATAACAGAAGTATACTGAGAGCACCCAGTGGATGCTGATGTGGGAATGAATGATCATGGATGTGCAATGGGCTATAATGAAATGTCCCAGTTACAATGACATTTCATATAATGAAATGACAGGGACAATTAATTTATAGGAGAAAATAAATGACGTATCTTGGTTCATAGTCTCAAGGTTCATCCCTGTAATCTTGTGATCCACTGGATTGGGTCTCTGGCAAGGAAAGCACATCATAGCAGGAACACAAAGTGGAGTATGGAAGAAGAAAAGTGGTATCCAGGACACACAGGCCTCTTTGGGTACACAGTTCCAGTGAACTACTGGCACTGCTCAAAGCCCACCTCAAAAGTTCGACAGAGGAGGATCTGATGATCCCTCCCCTACACCTACATCCACTGAGAAAAATTTGATGAACTGCAGCTTTTCCTCCCACCAATGGAGAGAGGCTTAGGAAGCTCTACCCTGCCTTTCACCATCCTGAGAACCTTATAGAGCTTCTGGATGCCCCCATAATCTTCAGATCCTTGCTGAACTGCAGCTTGCCCCTACTCACTGTGGCAGAAGCTACACTGGCCCTCACACAGTGGAAACTCTGGTGAGCCTAACCTGCCCTGCCATGGTTGTGAGAGCCTTGCTGACATGTGCTTTACCCCCTACTGTCCCTGCTCAGACAAGATGTATATTGTAAGCTTCAAAAATATCAAAATAAAGGAGCAAAAGGTAACCTCCATCTTCTAGCCTGTCTAGAACAAATCCAGGAGATAAGGCCATAGAAGAAATTGAAAGTTACACACTTAAAATTTCAGAAACGACAGCAACTGAAGTAAAGAAACAGCTCCATCTGGCTATAGAAGAAGTCAGGTCATAAATAATTTCTCATGTGAAAAAAGAAATGATAACAGTTATGAAAGCATTGTTCAGAATATACAAAAAAGACATAGATGAAAAATGGAATATAAAAATGATGGAAACATTGAATAAACAAAAGAGGAAAGAATTAGAGTGCATGAAACATGCACTCTACACACAAATGGATACCTAAGAAATTAAGAATTTCACTGAAAGCCAACAAAATCACTTAAATAAAACTGAAGATAGACTTTTAGACCTTGAAGACAGCTTTGTAGCTAGTGAATGTAAAAGGAAAGATCTCTCAAAAATAACAAGGAACCAAAAAATAATAAGTCACAGTTGCAAAGAAAAATAATGTAAGAATAAAGGTGTTAATAAGACAGCAGGAGCTAACACAAATGATATAAGAAGAATATTTGCAGAAGTAGTGGCAGAAAATTTTCCAACCATGGACACAGAATCTGACATACAGTTAAGTGAGGCATACAGAATTTTGCTTATGCAAAACCAAAATCTAATATTAGACACATATTAATCAGAATCCCAGAAATTCAGCACAAGAACAAAATATTAAAAGCTGTTAGAGAAGAGAAACAAATCACCTCTAATGGAAAGCCAGTCAGAATCACAGCAGATTTCCCAACACAAACCATCAAATCAAGAAGAGAATGGAGAGAATTTCAGATCCTAGAACACCAGACTAATGTACTTTGCAAAATTATCTATCAAATTTAATGGAGAAATACGATAGTTCCATGACAAAGAACAACTGAAGAAATTTGTGTTCACCAAACCAACCCTGCAAAGAATGCTGATATTTTAGAAAGAGACAAACATAATCACAACTTCAAGAACATAAAGGAACCACTAAGCACAGCAAACAATGAAACAGGGGAACACTAGGGAACCTGTAGCAGGAAAATAACAAGACAAAGATACAGCAAACATATCAGTTATAACTATCAATGTAAATGGCCCCAATGAACCAATCAAAAGAAGCAGACTGGCAGAGTGGATCAAGGAATGAAATCCAACAAATGCTATATATAAGAAACACATTTAACTAAAAAGAAAATTCATAGACTGAAGGTCAAAGATGTGAAACAATACTACATGTAACTAGAACCCAGAAAAAATCAGGCATAGCTATTTTCGTTGCTGACAAAGTGAACTTCAAACCAAGAATGATTAAAGGAGATAAGTGAGGGCACTGTGTACCTGTTAGGGGAAAACTGCAAGAGGAAGAGATAACAATTATAAATATATCTGCACCCCATGTGGGAGAAACCATTTATATAAGACAAATTTTGACAGACATAAAAAATCAAATGAACAATAGCACAATCATAATAAGGGATTTTAATAATCATTACCACAAAGCAATAGATCAACTAGGCAAAAAATCAGCAAAAACAAAACAAAACAAAACAGACAAAATTAAAAACAGAAATTTATGAAGAGAAAGACCCAATAGACCTTTTCAGAATGTTCCACTCAATAACATCAGAATATACTGTTCTCCAAAACATGCTGTATGTTAGCATATACAGCATGCTTAAGTGAATGCAAAAGAACTGGAATTCTCTTATGCATATTACCCTTATCATAGTGCAATACACCTGGAAATTATTGACAAAAGAAACTGCAAAAACACCATAAACACATGGAAACTAAACTCTCCTGAATAATAAATGGGTCACAGAAGATATTGATATTTATAATCAAACAAAAATGCAGATACAACTTAGCAGAATCAGTTGGATGCAATCAAAATACTCTTAAGAGGGAAATTTGTAGCAGTGAATTCTCACACCAGGAAAACAGAATGAGCCCAAATAAACAATCTTATGCTGCCTCTCAAGTTCCTAGACAAAGAAGAATAAATCAAACCCAAAGCTCAAAGAAGGCAGGAAATTAATTATAAAGATCAGAGCAGAAATTAAAACAATGCAGATGAAGAAAAAGATACAAAGAATTAAGGAATTTAAGAGTTGGTTCTTTGAGAGGGGGTATAGCTCAGTGGTAGAGCATTTGACTGCAAATCAAGTTGGTTCTTTGAAAGAATAAATAAAATTGATAGCCCCCTAGGTAAGCTTATCAAAAATAGGAAAGAAAAAAATTCAAATTCATGCAACAAACAATTAAAAGGGTAAAATCACTATGGAAACTATAAAAATTCAGTACCCATTTGAAACTCTTTACTCACACAGGACAGAAAACATAAGACAAACAGATTCCTAGATACATACCAACTAACAAAGCTAAATCAAGAAAATATAATAATTGTGAATAACCTAATTTCATTGAATAAAATTGAAAATATAACAAGAACCTTATCAGCAAAGAAAACCCAGGTACTGATGGATTCACAGCAGTATTGTACAAGAAAATTAGAGAAGATGTAATATCAACTTTTCTTAAACTCCTCAATGAAATTGAAAGGGACACAATCTTCCAGGACTCATTCTTCAAGCTAAGTATTACTCTGATTCTAAAACTAGAGAAAGATCCAACTAAAAATGAAAACTATAAGTCAATCTCTCCAATAGGTGTAATATTTCTCAGTAAATACAAGCAAACAGAATGCAGCAAATCATCAAGAAGATTATACATCATGACCAAGTGGCATTCATTCCAGAAATGCAGGGATGGTTCAACATATTCAAATTCATAAATTTAATACACCATATCAATAGAATCAAGAACAAAAAGCACATGAGCATCTCAATAGATACAGAACAATGTTCTGACAAAGTTCAACACTCACTCATGATAAAAATGCTACAGAAAAATCAGAAGGGAGGGTCTATCTCAACCTGATAAAGCTAACTTATGACAAACCAACAGGCAACATCATACTAAGTGGACAAAAAATGAAGGCCTTCGTTTTAAAATCAGCAACAAGGATGCCCAGTGACACCAATCCTGTTCAATATAGTTTGGGAAACATTAGCCAGAGCGATTAGACAAGGAAAAGAAAATAAAAGAATAATGACTGGAAAGGAAGAAGTGAAATTGTCATTATTTGCAGATGACATGTTCCTCCACATAAAGGACTTCAAAACTCAACCAAGAGACTTGTATATTTAATAAACAAATTTGGTGCCATAGCAAGAAATGAAGTCAACATTCAAAAATCAATAACATTTATGTACACAAAAACAAATGCACAAAGAGAGAAATTAGGGAACCCATTCCTTTCAGAATAACATCTCTCTCTCTCTCTCTCTCTCTCTCTCTCACACACACACACACACACACACACACACACACACACACTATTTAGAAATCAATCTGTCACAGGAAGTAAAAAATGTATACCATTAAAACTATTTTACTCTGAAAAAAAAAAAAAGAAGCTATTTCAGAAAATGGAAAGACATTTCTTGGCCATAGATAGGAAGAACCAACATCGTGAAAATGACCATACTCCCAAAATTGTTATACAGATTCTATTCAATCTTAATTAAAATACCATTAGCATACCTTGCAGAGCTAGAGAAAATATTCCCAAGTTTCCTAAAATTCATCTGGAATCAGAAGAGACCTAGAATATCAAAAGCAATCTGGGCAAGAAAGGAAAGGCAGGAAGCATCACAATCCCTTACTTGAAATTATACTACAAAGTTATTGTGATAAAATCAGTATGGTACTAGAAATATACAGGCCTGGGGATCAATGTAACAGATTATAAGATTCAGAAACAAGTCCAAACACACTTGGCCATGTAAAGGGATGGAAATATTGTGATGAGAGAAAAAAACAGAAGAAGGAAGTGAAAAAGATACATTTATGTATTTATGCAGGATCACTTGGATAACTGTACCACTGATTTGTGCTGATCTACTGAAAGGAGCAGTTAATGCTTAAAATTTCTTTCCTTTTTTTTTTTTTAATTTTAGTATATGGTCTACAGGGTCTCATTACATAAGTCAGACTCATAGTGATTCTCCTGTTTTCAGCCTCCCAAGTTCTGGGATTACAGAAATGGGCCAGTATGCCCAGTCTCAATTGCCATCTCAGCATGCCTCAGGAGCAGGGCTGGAATGGCAGGCTGGGGATTGAACTCTGGCCACTGTGCTCTGCCTAAGCAGACAAATTAGTTCACTGAGCTATCTGGCTGGCCCTCCTCCTCCTTTTGCATACTTGCATCTGTTAATCTGAACAACTTATTTGAAGAAAACATCATATAATGCAACAATTACTGTCAAATTCCTATTATATTGTTTAGTGAAATTCTGTATTATTTCTAATGTTTATTAAATTTTCTTTTACTATGTTGTATCTCTTAAAAAGAAAAAAGAAAAAATAGTTCAGAGAATCACCCAGAATCAAGTGTCTCAGGGCTCAGGATTTTGTCATTGATTAGAGTTAAAGGTAAATTGACCCTATCCATAGTTAAACTATAGCAGGTGTATGGTAACATTACTGTCTGTAACTCTCATATCAGTGTTTTTACTTGAGTGCTTGAAACACAGTAACCCTTTTTTTCTATCTTGTGCTGTGCTGCTTATAGTGTACATTGTTACAGAATTGACTCTGGTTTTAGATTAAAGCACAAAGTAAGATGGAGCGTGACTGACTGCTAGAGTGTATAGCTGACCAGTTTGAGGTCCTGACACCATCCTCAGATATCTCTATTCATGTTTACCTACGTCTATGTCTAAGTGTACATGTACATATATGTCTACCTCTACACCTATATTTATCAATCCTCTATTGATGATTGCTATCTTTCGCTGTGTGTTTTTCTATGCATAATGTGTCTAGATAATCTTAGTCCTTCCAAAATTTGGATATTATGGTTTTAAAATTTTAAAAATTCTTTCTTACTCTGTGAGTTAGGTTTTAACTTTGTTGGTGGTTCCTTTTGATGTTCTAAAGCTTGTTAATGAGATGAGATCCTAGTTGTTGTTTTAACTATTTCTTATGCAGTATGTTTTGTTCATGAATTCTCTGTGTACACCTATTTCTTCAAAATTTCTACCTACCATCACTTCCAGCAAGTTACTGTTTCTGTTTTAGTATATAGATCTTTGATTTATTTTGATGTTAGTTCAATGCATTTTTCAGTGCTCCAAAAATGACTTACTTTTTTGCTTTACTTCACTTAGCTAAAACATTTTAGATATTGAATAATTTAACAACAAATATATTTATATATTTACTTAAAAATATATATATAGCACATACGCAGTGGCCCCTGTTCAAAAAGAGGCAGCAATACAAAGCACTCTGGGTGTCAGGAGGTCTATCATCTGCAGCTGCTTGGTCTCATCCACGAGGCCATGTTGACCCAGGGTGACAGCAAGTTCATTGTACAGCAAGCCTGGAAACTGGTGACACAGGACTTATGGGCAGCAGAGATGTGGCTGATCACAGCCTTCACCCTCTACCCTGTGGACTTTTGCACCTAGTATGAGCTGTACATCATGAAATGGAGTGCTGAGGGGGCCTGCCTGCAGGAAGGATGCCGGAGGATATGTTTGTGAATTTCTCAGCCTGTCACGTGGTATGGAGAGAAATCAGCATTATTATATCAGCATTAAGGACTGATTTGTAGGATAAACAAACCCAATTTTTAAAAGTATACTTATTTATTTTTATTCATTATTTGAGAAAAAAGATAAAACAGCAATAAAAAAGTTTCAAAACAGGTTAGTAGGAGAGTTAAGATAATTAATACATTGCATATTGTCTTCATAGTAGTCAGAGGACAAGATACAGACATGATATCTTGTCTAAACAATGTTAATAAAAATCTTTCTTCTCAATAAAGTATCTGTATATCTATCCTATCATATATTATATATATATATATATATATATATATATATATATATATATATATATATATATATATGAAACAGTCCTTTATTTATACTTTTGCAAAGTTAGTAACATGTGACACAAGGTTGCCTGGTGACTAAAGCTGACCTTAACCAGACAGGATGTTTATTTTAGGAGCAAGGTATCTTGTTTGCTTTAGGCACTGAGGCCCAGTCCCACCTATACACATTAGATTAATTTCCTAGCTTTGTGGCTCACAACATATTGCCCTTTTGTGTTTTGTTTTGTCAGAGATGGATATTCCATTGCAGTTAGAGAAGCTGTCGTTAAAGTCTTTAAAGAAGAGTCACCTAGAGAAAAAATTCTCTCTACATGACTCTTTTCATACCTAAAGCCAGTTCAAAAATTGTAGGTACTTGAATTCATCAAAATAACCCAAAGTAGCCCAGTAGTCCATAGTAGTAGTGAGTTATCAGCACAACTGGCAATTGTCAGAAGTTGTTGACTTGAGCCTTTTGTAGCTCAGCATATTAATATGGCAATACTTTTTATATCTTGTGGTTACACTTTTCTGCTGGATGGTTAAAGTTAAAGCAAGACCTATATAACTCAAAATGTAACTTTTGTATCTGACAAGGTACAAAATCTCCTCAGGATTTACCCTAGAATCACGTACAGCACCCTGTAGATCTTTTGTCAAGTGTCGGCTATCTGGATGAGTCATGGCCATTGCTTGACCAATTTGTTCTCTGTGAAAGGCTGAGAGAATTTTTTCTCTCTAGATGACTCTCCTTATGTATATTCTACATCATCTATCACTTTACTCTGTGGCCCCATAATCTACTTGATCAGAAAAGTTGGGATACCACTGAGTTACGATATGTCATAGCAGAGGTTCTTTATGGTCAAAGTCCTCATGGACACTGAAGAGCTAGGGTCAAAATATTGGCTATCCTTCTAGCTCATCTATCTCTTTAATTTTTGGTGTACAAATTTTAGTTATTAAACTTCCAGAAGAGAAGCTTTATGATATTATTACCCTGTAACAGAGACAGTTAAGCTTAACATCACCATCTGTCTGAATATCCAATAAAATGGAACTGCTATATTCCAACAACCATGGATATTTTAAAATTTAAATCCCTATAGAATGTGAAAAAAATTACACATTTTTATATAGAAATTTAGAAATCAAACCATATACAAGATTGTAGTAGAACAATCCTGTGGCCTTTTTTTTCCTTATCTCTTGTTTTCTTTTATTATTCCTTTTTTTGCATTTTTACAAGCATTTACTGTAAAGAGTATAGCAATAATTTGTAAGGCATTAGAAGCAGTATGCATTTAGAAGACCAAAATGACAAGTATTTTAAAGCTGGTTTTAGTGCTACACTTTGATGTCCTCAGTGTAGTCCCTTAGTTCACAGATATCGGCATATGTAGTTGTTCAGGGTGAGAATTCCACCCATTAACTGCCAGGTTCAAAATCCTGATGGAAATTCTTAGAACCATTGCCTTAACCATCTTGTTTATACAAATGTATGGTTTTGCCCCTACTTTATTTCCTAATTTTTCTCTTTTCTCTTTCTTCATTGTTTAATCCTTAAATTATCTCTTTCCTTTTAATAGTGTTATACCTTTCAAGTTTTATTTCTTCTTTTGAATACCTTCCATAAACAGACAATACAATATTTACACATGTGTGTCTGGTTTATTTCACTTATGAGTATAGCTTTAAGTTGTGTCAACTTACCTACGAAGACTTCAAGTTAATTTTTCTTTATAGCTGAACGATACTCCATTGGATAAAAAACAAACAAACAAACAAACAAACAAACACATCTTTTTCATCCATTCCTCAGGTGACAGGCATGTGGTTGCTTCCAAGATTTGGTTATCACAAATTGTGTTGCTATAAACATAGGCGCACATATGTCACTATGATATGAATCTCTTGTTAACTGCTTTAGATGATTATTTGTAGTGTTACTTCCTCTAAAAATTAACAACCATGATGCTTGATTGCCTGCCAATATTAAATAAATACTTCTGAACTTTACATCAACTATGTCACTAAATCTACACAAACAGAAAATCAGCATCAAAATGCCCAAGATACCTCTTATTTAATGTCACCCAGCAAATGCAGCTCCTGGAATATGTAATAGAAATATGGACTGAAAAACCATTCCAGGTGGGGACGCTTGGGAGAGGTTGTTTAAGGTTTTGCATGTTGGAATGAGATGTGAATGGCAGATGGATAATGGAAGATGAGTCTATGGTGGCATATTACATATGA
>PVKA01042859.1:0-17100 GCA_004027165.1 Ctenomys sociabilis | reverse complement strand
CTATCATAAGGAAATCAACCAACAACAAATGTTGGAGAGGTTGTGGGGAAAAGGGAACGCTTCTCCATTGCTGGTGGGAATGTAGACTGGTACAACCATTGTGGAGGTCAGTGTGGAGACTCCTCAAAAGAGTAGGACTAGAAATCCCATTCAAGCTGGCGATCCCCCTACTGGGAATTTTCCCAAAGGATCTGGATACATTGTATCATAGAGATATATGTGTACCTATGTTTATAGCAGCACAATTTGTGATAGCAAAATCTTGGAAACAACCAAGATGTCCATCACATGAGGAATGGTTGAAAAAGATGTGGTATTTCTATATAATGGAGTATTACTCAGCTATTAAGGATAAGTTCGAAGCATTTATACTGAAGTGGATGCCATTTGAACATATACTCATAAGTGAAATAAAACAGACACACATGTGTAAATATCATATAGTCTCCCTAGTATAACAAGCGAAAAGCAGAAATACAAAAGGAAACGTACAACAAGTAAAATCAATTGAGTCAGATAAGGCAATGTGAATGGCATATGCTGCAGGATACTAATCAGCATTTCTTCTGGATGGTTAACAACCTAAGATTACAAGTCAGAGTTGGAGAAATAGAAGAGCCACAAGACCAGCCAACATTTTGGCCCTAGCCTTTCAAGGTCAGCAAAAACTCAGGACATAGGAAAACCTGTACTGCAACATCATGAAACTCAGGTGAGCTCCAAATTTTCTGAACAAGGAGATTATGGAGCCACAGAGGAAAGAGATCGAAGTTCTATAGTGTGCCTGGGGAGAGTCACATGGAGAGAAAACTTTCTCTTAGGCTCTCACAGAGAGCAAACTGGTCAAGCATTGGCTGTGACTCATCCACATAGATGACACAGACAAAGGATCCACAGAATAATGTACAGGACTACAAGATAAACCCTGAGAGGACTTCATTGACCACATAGGAAATATAAAGTTCATGTGTTGGTATATAAGTCTTGATCTATCTAGGTCTTAACCATCCAGCAGAAAAGTATAAAAATGAAGTATACAAGGAAAACTTAAGTACACATCCATCGCCCAGCTTTAGTAACTAGCAACTCCTGTGTCAGTCTTGTCCCTTTATATCCCAGCCTCCTTCCTCCCTAGCCCACCTTCAGTCCCACAGTGCGTTACTTTGAAGCAAATGCCTGGTATTTTATAATTTCAGCTGTAAATATTATGACTCTTTCTAAAGTTAACTCTTTGAAAATACATCTGTAATACCATCACTCCTAAAAAATTACTGAAGATTTTAAACAAAGAACTAATATTACTTTATACTGTTGGCTATATAGTCCACTCAGCAACTGAAATTTCCTGACTGTCTTCAAATGTGTTGTTTGGTGGTGTTGGTTGTTTGTTTGAAGAGGAATCTAAATTGGCTTGTGTTCGGCATTGATTTATTGCTGTTTCGCAACTCTTTTAAACTTCCCTCTTACCCATGTCTCTTCCAGTTTGATTATTGCCATTAACATTGTTGCTGTTGCTGGAGAAACCGGGTATTTGTTCTGTAGCCTGCTGGAATTTCCTGACTGCATCGTCATGGTGTGTCTGCTCTGTTTCCTGGGCATTAGCTTCATCAGAAGCAGGAGTTGTGTTGCTGTTGCTGCCCTGGGAAAGGTCGGCAAGATGGTTTCATACATGGGGTTTCATGCATTCCTCAGGAAGCCCTTTGTGTCTTATATTTTTTGTGATGTTGGTAACCATCAATGTTTATTATCTGTATCTGTTCACTTAGCAGGACCTGTAAAAGTGCCAATATTTTCACTGTATCATTTTTTCTTCATTTACTGAGTGAGAGGTTCTTGAAAGAGGACAGTTCATACAGAAAAACTGGTGGGAGCTCTATGCTTTATATTTTCCTTCACATACCAATTTTCAAAATAATGAGTTGTTCACTGGCATCTTCCAAAGATGACGAATGAATGAATGGATGTGTTTACTTTTATTTTATCATTAATATTATTAGGAGGTTACTTGTTGACTGTGTTTATATGTTGATTGCGGCTATATTTATTGATGTCTAAATTATTCTGGCTTTGGTGAATGGCTGAGCCAGCTGTGAACTACTTTTTGAAAAGACTGTAATTCCTTTTTTCAAGCTTCCTCCTTTCTAGTATGTTCCATGTTTATCTTAAATATTTCCTGCTGCAAACCTGAAATGAGGCTGAGGATTTTGCTCAGTGGCATTGTGCCTGCCTGGCAAGCATGAGGTCCTGAGTTCAATTCCTGATCCAAAAAAAATGGGGGGCCTGAAATCAGCCATTTCTCTTACATTTTCCAAGTTCCTTTCATTAGGGAATATTGCTTAGAGACCACAAATTTACAATGTACAAAGACATAGAAAGTGTGAATGATGAAGAAATTGCATGTTCTAATATATCTAACTCAAATTCAGGATAACACTGTTTTTACTAATATCTATATAAATTCCCTTTCTCCTGTGATGGGAATCTCAATTCTAAACAATCCCAGTGTAATTACCAATTTTCTCTTATTTCATACTACACAAAATCAGTCTCAGAGTAATAGACAAAAAAGAAATAACCAATAAACTAATTAAAATAGTTCAGTCTTTTTTTTCCTCTTTGTCTTTCAGGTGCATCCCACCAGGAATGTACAGCCAAATCAATGTGTTACAGGTTCACTGAAAATAATTCCTATGTGTAGCTCTACTGCCACTTGCATAGTTCACTTATTTTGCTTTGCTTTATATTTTAATAACTCCTACTTAAATTTTGTTTTATAACCTTTTCCCTTTCTATATGAGAAAGTATGTCTACATGCTTGTACGCCTCTCATTTTCTCAGAGGAGTGAGAGCATGCTGTAAGCGCTTCCTCCTGCTTGTTTTCACCTAATATTACTTCTTAGTGGCAGAGGCAAGCCTTGGGCATGGGCTCTGCCTCACTGTGCAGTGAGGGAGTTTTCAGCAGGTGCCTGCAGGCTGTCACTGCTCGCCCACATGCCCCCTCTGACCTGTCATGGTTCAACTTCGACCTCCAAGGCCGGCTCCCTCTTCCCACGGCCCGACCTTCCTGCCCGAGCAGCCTTGCTCACTGTGCTCTTGCAGTGGCTCCTGTGGCTGCTTTCCTGCATCGCCCTCGAGGCCCTCAGCACATCGTGGCCTTTGGGAACTGAGTCAGCTTATGTCACACGTCTTGACCTCACCCGAGAGCGCGCTTCCCTCCTCAAGTGAGAGCCAAGCCCTACTGCACTGTTCCCACTCTCTTCTCCTTGGGGAGCTCGTGCCTGGTGCTTTTCCTCTCCACTTCTCTGCTGTGCTTTTGTGTAGGGCCCCGCACTGCCCTTCCTTCTCTCTGCAGTGCTCACTCTCACTTCTCTCAAGCTGTTGTCCAAGTGGCACCTTCTTGGTGAGCTTTACTTTTGCCCCTTCTAAAATTACAGCCTGACCCATCACCAGCTCAGGTTTCCTTTGGCTTCTTCTGCTTTCCTGTACTACTTACTACCTTCTATTGCATTGTAGAGTGCTTATTATACATTCATTTAGTATCTGTGTTCTCCATCAAAGTATACATTCCATAAGAGATGGATCTGTATCTGTTTTGTTCTCTGATAGATCCCCACTGCCTAGAACAGTGCCTGGAAAGTAGTAGGCACATAATAAACATTGTTTGAGTAAATGAATAAAATTCTTCTTAACTTAAAAAGTTACCAAGCCATGACCCAATGTTGCAGGAATGTTTGGAACCCCATTGGTCATCTGACCCACAGGAGAACAAGGACCCTCTCCCAGTGAACAGGGCATTGCTCCTTTCTTTGCCATTTGCTAAGGCTCTGCATGAGTGTCATGTGGTACTTTCCTGCTATTACATAACTGAAAGATAATAACAGCTTACTATTTATATGAGATACTATGTTAATATAGGGTCCACATATACTAAGCAAGTCATTTGATCAATGCAACAATTCAGTAAAGACCATTTAGGGTTTTGCTCATTTTAGAGATTAGACCATTGAAGCACAAACTTCTTAAAGCTCATAATTTACGAATGGTAGAGCTGGGATCAGGATATCTAGGGACTTTTGGTTCCAGGACTCAAGTTTTCAACCAGTACTATCCACTGGGCAATGATAGTGGTGTTCTTCATCTGTACAGTTCAATGTGGTAGGCCTAGAGCAGAGGTGGCAAAACTTCTAGGGCCCTAAGTGCCCAAACTGAAACCCCAAACCCACTTATTTATTGCAAGAAAAAGCAACTCAGATACTTGGTTGGCATGCTGACAGAGGGCTCTGTGCACCCACTGCACTCACAAGCCAAGCAGTCACCACCACTGCCCTGGAGTCACGTGGCTGCTGAGCACCTGAAATGGGGCTAATTCAAGTGGAACTCAAGTTTTAACTATACTTGGTTTAAATTAATTTTGATTTAAGAATCTGCCATTACTATATGGAAAGCTCAACTCTCAGCCATTATACTATACTCTTGTGCTTTTTAGATATGACTGACAGTATCAAGAAGTTGTATAAGAGTTTGTTGCAATTGTTTTTAAAGTCCAATGGTATCCTTGTCAGATTCTAAGAAATGGCTACAGCCCATGAACTTGAAGTCTAACTGTGTCAGAGGAAGCATATGGCTAATTTCCAAGCATTCTTAGAACAAAAAAAAATAAAGTATGCTGTCCAGATATTTATGTTGCTTTTTGTGGAAAGAATTAGAGGATCAAATTATTCTAAGTTGTCCTTATTTAAGGACATACTTGTGTGAAAAGAGAAATAAATTTAATCATAATAGATAGAGCATGACATTGCAAGTTGTTGAAAATTGCAACTTATATTTCTATTCATGTTTAAATTATATTTTTTATTTTAAAAAATTTAACAAGTTATAGAGCATTTCTTTTAAAAGATGAGAAAAAACAATCAGAAAATGTTTTACCATCTGGAATTAATCATTGGTGCATTTTTTCTTGTTAAAATAGGTAAATATATTTTAATATATATAAATATAGAGGCCGGTAAGATAGCTCAGTGGTCCAAAGCACCTGTTTAGGCAAGTTTAGGTAAGCCTAGGGACTGCAGATGGATCCCTGGCACACATGCCACACCAGCCCTGCCCCTGGGGTGGGATGAGCGTGCGCGCGCACACACACACACACACACACACACATCTATCTATCTATCTATAGCTCTCTGTCACTGAAAAGTACCTGAGAAAATCAATTTAAAGGAGAAAGGATTTCTTTTGGCTTATGGTCAGAAGCTTCAGCCATGGGACTTCATTTCTTTGGGACTGATCTATAGGAAAACAAGGAGGAGGAAGATGGATGTGGCAAAGGAAAGCTTCTCCACTCAGCACAACGAGGGCACAGATCGAGACCGCGCTGGCAGTTGCATCTTTCTTTCAGTGTTGTTCTATCCAAACCACAGCCTAGAGGGTGGTCCCACCCACATTCAAAGTGGGTTTCTCTTCACTTGGTGTCCCACATGCATATGTCTAGAAACACCCCTATAGACATATGCAGAAGTGGGTTTGACTAATTTTCCAATCCAAGTTGACAATCAAGGTTAACCCTAATATGAATTCTACCTTTAAGAAAACCATAATATTGGTATAAGGTTTCTTTACCTGGCCCTCCAAACAATCTTTTTCGCTTCTCAGAAAGCAACAATAATCTGTAATTGATACAGGTCATTTTACTCTTATATGCATATAAAATATTTTTAATCTTTATATAAATGATTTTGCAATTTATCTATAACACTTTGCACTTACTGTTTTTGAACTCTGTTATATCATATGAAAATAGCACAGTTTAGTTATCTGTTCTTGGGTTGATTAGTATTTAGGTTATGTCCAGTTTTTCATTATTTCAAATCATGTGGCAATAAATACCCCTGTGAGTCTGTGTAAGTTTCTCTGGGCAGATAATTATAAGATCACAGAATCTGAATGTTTCCATATTGCTAGGTAATTTTAAATCCCTCCAATCATTTGTGCCATTTGCACTCTCACTGGCAGTGTGTGAAAGCATTCATCTTCCATATTTATACCAATATCTGACACCAACTTAAAATCTTTGCCTGTCTGAAATAGCTACCTTACTGTGATTTCAGTGTGTGTTCTCCTGATAACAAATGAGATTCCACCACCAGCATGTTTGCTGGCCACTTGAATTTCCTTTGTATGACATTTTAAAATATGCTTTGCTACTTAGTTGTTTATTTTATTGATTTGTAGGAGTACTTTGCAACACCTGGTGAACAGTCTTGCTTATTTGCTCCTGATCTACAGCTTGTCTTTTAACCTTCTTAATTTGTCATGTAAAATTTTTAAGTTTTAGACTTTAATTTTGCCTTATTGCAGACTTTTTTTTTTCTTATTGAACTCAAGTCTTACTAAATATTCCTGTCTTAGATTCTAGAAGAGGCAATGAAACAAATGTATGGCTTTCTGAGTTCTTGGCTGATTGCCACTTCTAAAAAAAATTCTCTTGCACCTATTTATAGCATTTTCCTTATAGACCAAAGTTTATTTTTATGTATTGTGAAATGTTTTGCTGTGCTGGTAATGATTTTTTAATATCTAATAATAAAATGTTGACAGTGGTAAAAGCCTTGTAATAGATTTTCAAGCAAGAATTGATTTTGTTTTTCATTTCTTGCTCTTTGAAATAGTTTGTTCATGGCTTTTTCCTGGACTTTTTTAGTTATTGGGATATACTATCTTAAATTATGCTGAAAATGAATTTCTATGTTTAAAAATTATTTTAAAATAACATCCCTTCAGATGGAAATCGCAGCACACTGAAGCCTGCTGCCGGCGAGCCCTGGCTCTGCCACCTGCTGAGTAAAGGCAGCGCTTCCTCAACTATGAAGTGAGGTGGGGCCAGAACACGCCTCATAGGGACAGGCCTCCTAACCCGCCAGAAAGCCCTAAGGCAGTGCACAATGTGGGAAAAAGCACACTGCCGGAGGTTGCTGGTCTTCTCCCTCAACTGCCTGAGATTATTACAAATGAAAGGAAACAAGGCAGATTTAGTGCACTCTGAAGAGCCCAAGGTAAAGAGCAGCTGACTTCTCTAATTGTCATTTCATATGCCATTAGTGATTCAGGGAAACAGACAAACACTAACACTGCAAAGCCCAGCCGATCAATACCAAACGGTCTTCTATGGATTTTCCATTACATACCTTAGACCGCCCAAGCTCAGTGCTTGCTTCTCCAAATGCTTCAAAAGCAATTTGACAGCAAACAAAAAGCCTCACAAAAGATATATATGTCTCAAAAAGCCAAGCTCTTCATATCTATGACTGAATTGTTTTTCTTTCCTGCACCCCTAAGTTCGTGTGCTCTGTGAAGACCAAGGCAGGGTGTTGGTAGAATCCACTCTACTATGGGTTTAGCCTCCAGCCAGTAGGCCCTTCATCCTTTGTGCAGACTGACATGATGTTTTGATACATGTTCACATTGTGGAATGGTTAAATCACACTAATTTACAAATCCCTTACTTTACATACTCATTACTTTTAGGGGAAAAAATTTAAGATGTAATCTTGCACTGATTTTTAAATATACAAACCATTATTATTTCAGTCACCCTTCTGTGCAATAGAGCCCTAAAGCTGTTCCTCCTATCAAGCCCGCCCTGCATCCTCTGGCCAGCATTTCCCTTTTTTCCCTTCTACTCCACTGCCCCAGCCACTCTACACTCTACCTCTACATTCAACACTTTTAGACACCACACATTTGTAAGATGATGCAGTATTTGTGTTTCTGTACCTGGCTTATTTCACCAGATACCCTCTCAGCGCCTCCATGCTGCTGCAGTTAGCAGGATTTTTCCTTTGTAAAACCAAATCCTGTTGCTGTACCACATCTCCTTTACTCACTCATCTGTTGTGGACACAGGTTTCTTGCGTGTCGGGGTCCTTAGGGATTGTGCTGCAGTGGACATAAGAGTGCAGCTGTCTCTATCACATTGATTTTGGTTCCCTTGGATGTACACCCAGAGATGAGGCCGCTTGGGTACGTGCCGCTCCTCCATATAAGGCACTTCCATACTGTTCTCTATAATGGCTACACCAGTGCACATTCCCACCCACAGTGCGTGAGGGTGCCCTCACCTACTTTCACCAACACTTGTTATCTCTTGTCTTTTTATAGTAGCCATTCTAAGTGTAATGACAGAATGGGTCCTGCCAGAGGCCTGGCTTCCTGCCTGCCTGGGTTATGCACAAGGATGCTTTTCTATAGCTCACCACCTAGGGCTGGGCTCCAGGTAGGAAGAGCCACAGTTCAGGTCTAGCCCCTTTACCTCACTAACTGGACAATAATTGACACAACCTTCCAACTGCTTTAGTTTCTTTACCCTTAAGGGAGATGCTATCGTGAAAGACTGGCAGGCAAAGTGGTAAAAGAATATAGGCTTTTAAATACAATGAAAGTGGAATTTCACCAGAAATTACTTCAATGACTCCAACTGGATATTAAAGTGAACACCAACGTATGCATATGACAGGACCCAAACCAAATTATTTAATTTTAGCAACTCCATACTCCCTTCTTACCTTGGTAAATCATTTTAGACAAGCACACTTCCCATAGACTTCATCTCCTCCATTCAAGAAGGATGCGGTAGGGACTGTGATGTTTTAGAAGTGTTTGCTGAGCATTGGTGGCTGAACTAAAAGCATCCTCTCTATTTTCCCTTGTAAGTGCATATAACTGCTATCACCTGTTAACCCGCAGCAGAAAACCTACCTGCAAACAATAGCTCGCAATCCCAGCATGGCACCCATGCTGGCAGAAAGCATTCGGCGCGCGGAGCATGGGTCAGTCTGCCTTTGGGGGCAGGCTGCTTTTGTTGGCACAGCGCTTTGTGTGGGATGCAGTCCTTGTTCTGCCACCTGTGCCAGACGGCACACCAGCTATTTACTTACTGTCCTTGAACTAACAGGCTCCCTTTCCCTAGCCATAAGCTGGTTGGTGTGAGAGAAGCTCCTCCTGCTGAGAGACTCACTTCTGCACTGACTCCTCTTTGTTAATCTTCTAAAAATAAGGTGGTTTTCTGTTGGAGAGAAAGCAGTCATTAATTTTTCATAAGAGCAGCAAAGTTGTGAACAGCAGAGGACCTCTTGAATAAAGAGCTTAGGGGTTCCAAAGAGAGAAGAATAACAAAGCTGGGTGGGGTGGGCAGTGTGTTCTTTCTTAAGCGTTTATCATACTCCCCCTCCTTGTTAAGAAGGAAGAAGCCATTTACTGAAGCTAACAGTTCTTCAAATCTCAGGAACCTTTTTAATCCGTATCAGTGCCTTTTTAAATGAATAAAACAGTGACCTTGGGCTTTGTCCTATATTATGTGAGATTGGTTCATAAAAACTGCTTTAGTTTTTTTTTTTTAAATTAAGGCAGATACTGTGTGTATTCTACTGAATTCTAGCATCAGTGTTGTCCCTAGTGTGGCATTTATGTTCTTTCATTTCTTTGGTGTAAATAAATATCAAAGTAGGAAGACCAGTGTGAACTCTACAAGGAATAATAAACTAAAATAATATGGCATCGATTTTGTTCAGGATGTCTAAGTGTTTTTATGATTGTGTATGTTTATAGCTTTTTTTCACACAAGTGACATGAATTCTGGGCAATTAAAATGGCATGAATTTTGAGCCATTTAGATAGAGAATCTTCTTCCTAATAGCTGAGCATTTTACCAAGTTGTGACTCTTATGGAAGCAAACAGATTTCGTAATTCTCCTTTAAACTGTAGAGTTATTGCCATTTTTATTGTTTTACAATATTATTACCATGACACCACATTAGAAGACTATTTTGACTGCTAAGTGCTGTATTTAGATGGAACAATTTAATGAAGAAGCAAAGGAAGACTTCTTTACACTGTGCTTTAGTCATTTGCTCATGACTGGGACAAAATACCTCATACAACTTAAAGGAAGAAAGGTTTACTAAAGGTCCTGTTTGCATACCATGGTCAGCTGGCTCAAATGCAGGAAAGTCGTGATGGAAAGGTCTGCTGAGGAAGCCTATTGACACGATGGCAGGCAGGAAGCAGGGAGAGGAGGGAGGAACTGGAGAGAGAGAGAGCCTTCTCCAAGTCATACCCCCAATAACCCACCTCTTCTAACCAGAGTCCACATCCTAACCGAGTCACCAACAGTACTGCCATAATCCAATAACTTTCCCTTCTTCTGAATACATGAGAGTTTAGGGATGGGACATTCTACATCTAAATCATAATATTCCACCTATGGCCCCCAAAAGACTTATGTGCATCTCTATATGCAAAATGCATTTCATCCATCTCTAAGATATACCAGAGTTTTAATGGTTCCAGCATTGCTGAAATGTCCAGGTTCAAAATCTCCTCTGAGACTCAAGACAAACTCTTAGCTATGAGCCTGTTAAAAAAAAGAAAGAAAGAAAATTAAACACTGCCAACATAATAGCATAGAATAAACATTCCTTTCCAAAGAGAGAAATAGTTGGGTAAAAAGAAATACAAACAAAGCTGAACCAGAACCCAGCAGGACAAACATTAAGTACTCTCCTTCCATGTCCACTCTGAAGGGCAAAGGTTAAATCCTGTCTTGTGTCCAGCACCTGAGGCAGGTGGTGGGGAGATGTGAACCCAAAGGCCATGGCCTCTCCTTTGGGATGGCTTAGCTCACCACCCCTGCTTTCCTCAGATGTCCTATATTCCTGGCTTCTCCACTGTACTTCTGGATTCACTCTCACCACTTCGTGTACTCTCTCTCAGGTCTCAGAAGGCCTCCCAGACCTTCTTCTGAAGTTTTCTGAAGTCCTCCTTGACCTCTTGCATTTTGCATGCCTGTGAAATGTGCGCCATGCACATGTCACAGGGTCTGCCAGCAACTCAAGCAGTAGCCAGCCCCCTCTGCATCATGAATCTAGAGTCTTCTAGGCACTCACGTGACTGAGCACTATGAAGAGAATCTGAGGGAAACAACTTCCTGACCATTAACCGAGGTGCATGAGGGCTCTTTTCTCAAATGGAAGCTTTACAGCTTTGTATCTTGAGTCTGCGATAGATGGGGTCATTCATTTCTGATGTGCTTCCAACATGTCTTTCCTGTTGATGCTGACTATTAAGCTAAAGCTTCTTGTCACTGTGAAGTTTTAGCATGCAGGCTCTCCTCTGTTCTAGTTAGTAGACACTTCCTTTGGAGGAAACTGAAAACTTTTCAAATAGACTTTTTGGTCCTGATTTTCAGCATAGATCTGACTAAAAGTCACCAGCAGTACGTGTGACACAGCTCGAGCTTTGGACTGCTGTGAGATGTCCTGTCAGATTAACTGGTCTACCACCCTTCGTCTCAGACTCCCACCATGCCTCAGAATGAGCAAAAGTAGACACATTTTCTGCCAGAGGACAACACATGATGTCTGATCCAACTGCTAGTGGAGTCCTTTGTCCCAGCTGAAACTTCTTGAGCCCAGTCTTTTCTGTCTGCCTTATTATCAGCATTCTGACCATCCAAGTTCCAATAAGAATCTCCCATGAAGCTGACCTTACTATATTCTAGAGTTGCTTGTCCAGCTCGTATGTCCTCCAGTCCACCAGTTCCCAGGGCTTTGATGCCGTGTGGTCTCATAGACACAGCAACATAGAAAGCCAGTTGGCCTCACTTCTGGCACCAAAATCTGTCTTAGTCACTTTTTTGTTACTGGAACAAATACCTGACAGCAACCACTTAGGAATTATTTTGGCTCACATTTTCACGCCGCAGTCAGTGGGCCCAAAGGCAAAAGCAGCACATGGAAGGGTCTGCTGAAGAAAGCTGTTCACACTGTGGCAGCCCAGACGCAGAGCAAGATGGAGAGCTTGGGAAAGGGCTCCCCCTTTCCAGATCGTGGCCCCGGTGACGACCTTATATCCTAACAGCAAGTCAGCTACAGTGCTTTCATAATCAAACCACGTTCTAAAAATCTCTACCTCTGAGCACATGAGAATGTGGGGGAATATTCTTTATCTAAACTGTAACACTGCACAGTTTACATAATTACATAATGCTTTTTTTTTCAGTCCCAAAGGTTCCTGGACTGTGGCTTTGAGTCTTATGAGGGAGATGTCAGACTTGTCTCATCCTATGAGGGTGTGAGGCATGGGCCCCAGCAGCCCATGAGAACTGAAGGCACACAGATTCTACAGAGGGAACCGGAGCCCCATGCAGGCAGCCTTCCATTCCTGAGAATTGCTATTCTCAAGAATTCAGTGAGATAATAGACTAGCTTTCCTGTCTTTGCTACTTCGCAGTAGTCTTATTCTCTTCAACTTTTTGTTACCTTGTTTAAATTATTCGAACAATTCATAAATACTAACTCCTTGGAAGCAAAACATTACAAAGTTGAAATCACCTTGGGCCTCTCAGTAGGAGTTCCTTTTTCCCTTCCTGTCTCCAATACACGCTACCTTTCCAGTAAGTATTACCAGTGTAGTCTGTATCCTCAAAAATACATTCTACATGCAAATAATAGCATTGGGAAAAAGAGCATCATTTCAAAAAGCATCACCCCTCAATAAAGGTATAAGATTTGTGCCTTGCTGCAGCTGGCTTTCTATGTATTAGTATTTCTTGAAGTTCTTTTTGTGTTAATCCATCTATATCTACTTCATTAGTTTTTTATATTGTCTTTATTAATATCTTCTTATGTTACATTAAAACCAGAAGACCACTGCAAGATCAATTTTATACATATGTATATTCAACTAAAAGAAAAAGGATTGAGTTGTATTGTGTGTACATATCCATTTTGTCCGATGCATATAGTCTCTGTGTGCAGCAGACATGGACTAATATGTACTTTCAATCACACTGTTGGTGATATAATTCTTCCTTAAATTTCTCGTGGAGCAGAATTCCTGAAATTTTAGCTAGCTATCAAAGAGTGAGTATATTTTAAAATTTGAAAAATGTATTGGAAAATAAATACGGTATCTCCTTGGTTCACCAAGAATCCTATTTGTAAACAATTTGACTAGCCAATAGAAATATTTTTGCAAAACTTCACTTCCATTCCCAAACTTTACATTCAGCAGTGAATATACTTCATTAGTTTTAATTGGTTTGTATCATTTCATGGTGTGGCTATTATATAGTTTATCTAGCTTTTTTCCTACTGAGGAGCATTTTTCCCCAGTTTTCTACTATTGGAAATGTCACTTCTCACACATATGAGTGCCCCTCTACGTTTATGCCAACAGATGAAATTGCCATGTCGCAAACTATGCAAGTTTAGTGATTTAATGGAGTCAAATTGCCCTATACACTGGTAGTTTCCATTTATATCTACACCTGCAGAGTACACTGGTCCTCTGCCCTCACCACCTCTTATCATTATCAAACATTAAAGTGTCTACTGCTTTACTAGGTGCAAAATGGAATCCCCTTATGTGTATTTCTCTTATTACCAAGGAGATTCAGCCACTTGTCATGTTTATTGCTGGTAGTATGTCCTCCCTGTGATTTATTCATTCAAAGTCTTTGGCCACCTTTCTGCTGGGCTGTCTTACTGATTTTCAGAAGCTCTGCAGTGTGGAATATGTGTGTACACTGCACTGTGATCCTGTTATCTGTTGGAAATGTCACATTTGGCCAGACAATGGGACTATCTCTTAAATTTGTGGAATTTTTCCGTATTGCTTTTGATTAGGGTTTATTTTTCTCACTCTTCTTTTCCCCAAATTTCCTTGTAAACACACTGCAATTATCACTATAGACTTATTGTACATTGGTTGTTTTTTCCACATAATCTTGTTAATTTGAAGTTCAGAGCTGAGACTGGCATGCCATTTACATTTGTGAAAGAATCTTACTTGGAGAGCCAGCCATACAGCTCAGTGGATTAAAGAGCCCACAGGCAGGCTCAGGGCCCTGTGGTTCAATCCACGGGCCTCCTGATGTGTGGGCCCTACTCCCAGGGCACGCTGAGACAGCAACTGAGATTGGGCATGGTGGCGCACACCCCTGTAATCCCAGCTCTTGGGGGGCTGTAAACAGGCGTATCACTACGAGTCTGATCTAGTAATGAGACCCTGAAAACCCTGTAGACCCTTCCCTAAAATACAGAAAACTTGAACTTAAGGTCTCATACATCACCTACTTGTTTGATGTAATAAAATTAAAAATTTTTAAGTTCAGTTAAACTTAAAAATGGCTAATTAGTAAAAGCACAAGGTTAAAATAAATTTTAAAATCCTTAATTTCAAATTTTAAAGTATCAGCTTGGCCACTGAGTTGTCATATCCCTGGCTTCCCAAGGAAAATACCTGCTCAAAGCTTAAGAGTGTGTCACTCTGAACATTCTTCCTGGACAACAGTGTCACTCACACAAGTTTCCCTGCTATTTCTTGCCTGTGAATATTGACCACATATATTTCTTTGCTTTACATTTATCTTTGCTTTTTAGACTAATTGCTTACGAAACGACTCTGCTTAGATGTGCTTTGGTTATCTCAGACTGTATATTTTATGTGCAGAGTATTACACATTGACTATAATGTTTTAATAAAGGAAAAAAACAGAGGAATGTCTGGGTCCCACCACAAAAGAATAAAATAAAATACAGAAAAACAAAAAGAAGAAGAATCTTGCTAGGGAAGAGAACAGTAACTGCAACTAAAACCCCTGGCTTCTGCCCAGGACAGTTGAATAACTTTGATGTGAAGCATTTCTTCCATGCATGTATCTGGGATAGGCATTCATAGTTTGAAAGAACATATGAAGGAGGTGGTGAGTACATCGATTATATGTGGGAAAGATTTTTGCTTTGTGAGCCTTTTTTTTTAAGGTATAATTGGGAAGAGAAAAACCTAGCTCAGCAGTTTACCTGCTATCTACTCTTCACAAACTGTGGGCCCACAACTCCCAAGGCTGTCTTCCAGGCTTGATTGTGTGCTATAAATTGGGCTCTACCTCACATCAGTTGCATTTAATTGGGAGATTATTAAGCCATGAGCAAATTCAAATTTTCTCACCCAGGAAATGGTGCCACTGTCTAGCCTAAATTAGGCCGCTCTTGCCTTCATGTTTCATTGTCCTACCAGGAGCTGTCTGAGGACAGTAAGCCAGGACAGAACTGTGATTGGATCAGTATCCCCAGTACTTCAAGGATTTGAAAACCATCTTCATGAATTATGAAAGCCAGTCTTGATTTTCAGTTCTAATGGCTTGTGAGATGCCTAGAAGGTCATGTAGCGTACCTCTCTCCTGCCTGGGCCAGCCATGGGAGTGTGACTATGTCTAGTCCCTGGCCTCTTCTTCAGGCTCTCCTGAGACTCTGTTTCCCACATGCCAGGAGTCGAGTGGCTTTCCTCTGCCGTATCTTCCTACTACTAAGGGTTTCTGCCTTGGTGTCCACTAAAATCCAGAAAACTATAAGTCTAAGCAAACCCTACTTCCCTTCAGTTGTGTGTGCCAGGTACTTTTTCTCAGCCATGGAAAAGCTAGCACATAACTATTGCCTTACTAACTTTCTTGCTATACTACTATGTGCTTAATATTCTTACCTACTTTTTAGTTTTATTTATTTAAGAGGATAGATTTAGGGCCAGCGAGATAGCTCAGTGGTCTCAAGCACCTTCTTAGGCAAGCTTAGGCAAAGTGCAGGGACCACAGTTCAATCCCTGGCACCACAAGCCATGCCTGCCACACCCCCAGGGCAGGCTGAGCTGGCCACAAAAATCAAAAGGAAAAAAAAGAAGGATAAATTTAGCTTTTATTTGTATTACAAGCAGGAAAGGAAAACAAGTGGATATGTTTCATTTGTCATATATAGGCAGTAACCATGAAAGTAAACATAAACAGCCATTATGCCTTGTAAAATACTCACAGCCTGAAGTCTGAGAATGAGACCTTGTTTTAAAAGGAGATTTAGTAACTATCACAGAGGAAGGAACTAAATACATAAAGGCCATATACTTAGGGTTCTGCATTTAAATAGAATAGAATGTAGAAATCAGTAACTGTCTTCCTATGACATTCATTGCTTTGTCACCTAAAATCATGCTGGGAATAACCCCTGTCTCATTCAGGAAAGTATTGACAAGGACAGTGGATTAGATTATTCTAGTGAAATAGAATGCCTTCAGTTGAAGTGAGAGTCTGGAGACATCTCCTCCCACCATCTGTGTCCTGGTCAGTTCTGACACCAGGCTGTCTCTTGCCTCAGACCTACTCAGAATGCAGCTGACTGCGTGCCGCACCTTCAGACAAGCTGGCCGTGCAGAGCCTGGGTGCCTCCGTGCTCTTGGCAGTGGGAGGTCATCGCTCCGCCTTGTCTCCTCTGCAGCCTGCTTCATAGAGATGCAGGCTTCCACAAAATCACTGAGAGAGAGGAGGGGGCTGCTGATGACGTCGGTGCAATTAATGCTCTTGGAGAAGAAAACAGCTGGTTAACCACAGTAACATGCAAATAGGATGTCATGGCCATATGAAGAGTGGAGCCATGCAACCCTAGAGTCCATTTAACTTACCTTGGGGTCTGATGTCAACATGTACATTGTAATTTCAGATTGTTTTCAAATTATGTATATAATTAGTATCTATCAAGTAATATAAATAAGACTTTTCAATGAGTGCATTTGCTCCCCAGCCCACTTTTCTCTGCCAATCACATCTATAGGCAACTACTTGCAACCCATTCAATTTATATGGACTTCTAGTAGTTAGGTCCACATTTCTAAATAACAATCTTACATTTTTTATTTGGTGTTTTGTTACCTATAAACAGTGTCTTGCAATTTCTGTGTTAAATGAGAATTTAACTAATGCCATCACCTCTTCCTTCTCTATGTTTGGGCTATTGAGAAGTTTAATGCCAGTCTGATTGTCAGCCCAGAAACTTTTGGGATTGTCTTTTTTACTTCTTTGACCCTGAGATTTCACAAGGTGCCAGCTTTTATCCTGGAGTATTTTGGATGTTTTAAAAGATGTCAGCTCTGGGCCAGGTAGATAGCTCAGTAGCATAAGCACTTGCCTTGCAAGTACAAGATCCTGAGTTCTAGCCCCGCTACCACAGGAAAAAAAAAAGAGAGAGAACAGCTCAGGTTTTTTTTTTTTTTTTTTTTTTTTT
>PVKA01042858.1:0-17131 GCA_004027165.1 Ctenomys sociabilis | reverse complement strand
CGGCCTTAAAGATTAGCCACAATGGCTGAAAATGGTGATAATGAAAAAATGGCTGCTCTGGAGGCCAAAATCTGTCATCAAATTGAGTATTATTTTGGAGACTTCAATTTGCCACGGGACAAATTTTTAAAGGAACAGATCAAATTGGATGAAGGCTGGGTACCCTTGGAAATAATGATAAAATTCAACAGGCTCAACCTCCTAACAACAGACTTTAATGTAATAGTAGAAGCACTGAGCAAATCTAAAGTAGAACTCATGGAAATTAGTGAAGATAAAACTAAAATCAGAAGATCTCCAAACAAACCCCTCCCTGAAGTAACTGATGAGCATAAAAATGATTTAAAAAACAGATCTGTTTATATTAAAGGCTTCCCAATGGATGCAACCCTTGATGACATCCAAGAGTGGCTAAAAGATAAAAGTCAGGTATTAAATATCCAAATGAGAAGAACATTGCACAAAGCATTTATGGGATCAACATTTGCTGTGTTTGATAGCATTGAGTCTGCTAAGAAGTTTGTAGAAACTCCAGGCCAGAAGTATAAAGACACACACTTGCTAATACTTTTTAAGGAAGGTTACTTTGCAAAGAAAAATGAAGAAAGAAAGCAAAATAAAGTGGAAGCTAAATTAAGAGCAAGAAGAAAAACAGAAGTTAGCAGAAGATGCTGAAATGAAATCTCTAGAGGAAAAGATTGGCTGCTTGCTGAAGTTTTCAGGTGACTTAGACGATCAGACCTGTAGAGAAGATTTGCATACCCTTTTCTCAAATCATGGTGAAATAAAATCAATAGACTTTGTCAGAGGAGCAAAAGAGGGAATAATTCTATTTAAAGAAAAAGCCAAGGAAGCACTGGATAAAGCCAAAGATGCAAATAATGGCAGCCTACAATTAAGGAACAAAGAAGTGACGTGGGAAGTACTGGAAGGAGAAGTGAAAAAAGAAGCTTTGAAAAAAATCATAGAAGATCAACAAGAATCTTTAAACAAATGGAAATCAAAAGGTCACAGATTTAAAGGAAAAGGAAAAGGAAATAAAGCTGCCCAGCCTGGGTCTGGTAAAGGAAAAACACAGTTTCAGTGCAAGAAAACTGATAGTGATGACAGTGATAGTGATGAAGAACATGATGAAAATGGTGCAGCTGGACCAGTGAAAAGATCAAGAGAAGAAACGGATGAATAACCTGCATCAAAACAACAGAAAATGGTGGAGACCAGTAGTTAGTTTAGTGAAAAAAATTTTTTATTCATCTTAGGTTTTAACAGCTGCTTTTTGTCTTTGGAGGCTTTTAAAAAGAAAACCGAATTAGGTCCACTTGAATGTCCACCTGTAAAAAAAAAAAAAAGAACAATTTTTTTGTTGTTTTTGTTTTAACTTGTCTTTTTGTTGTTATCCAAACACATTTTTTAAAAATGTATAGTTATATGTTCACGTGATTCAAATATCAAAAAGGAAGATTCTTCCTTTGTGTTATGAGACTGTATTAGTAAAAAATAACAAAAACATATACTGCATAAAAAAAATGGAATGTGCCCAGTAGTCACTGAGCAGTCACTTGTTCTATTTTGTTGGTCCCCATGTCCGATGGCTTTGTAAAAGGGAAGGGTTCCATGAGGCCTTCAAGCTGTACCATGGCTGAAGGTAATAACAGCTCACAAACTTGACCACCAGTGAAGCCCTTAGCAGAATACCTGCTGATAAAACTGATAATGATGGGTTAGGCAGAGTCTTCTTTTGACTTTGATAAGGAACAGAAGTCCAATATACTGAGCAACACTCATATTTGAACTTTTGAGACCTTCTGCAATCTCGTATCAACAAACCTCTGTGCTCATTGCTGATTATTCCTGAGGTAAAGCAACAACACCATGGTAAAACCACAGTATTCATAATATAATAATGTGGTCTGCAAGAACATCGTGCTTTTCCATTGGTCCTCACCACCTGCACAAAAATGTCTCACGCTAGCTGGATCCCAGAACCAGTCCCAGGGGAACACTGTCACTGGACATCACTAATCACCATCTGCTCACCTGTGAAGCTTAATGTGCTTCCTGCTTGGCAGGCTGCCCTACTGCCCTACTAGACCAGGGAATAAGAACCTCAGCAAGCCTTTACATTCACTTTGTTGCCCTGCATACCAATGGCAAACTCATGGTCACTAGATGACTCAGTTCCCCCCTCATGCCTCTCTGGGCAACTGCACCCAAAGCATAGCTACAGTGGTCTACTGGGGCCACACCATTACTTACTGAAATCCATAGAGATCCCATGTGCCCTGCTCAATGGAAGTGCATCTCTGAATTTTCCTGAATCCTGGTGATGCTTGACAGTGTTGCTCATGCCTCACAGTGAGTTCTGAGCCCCTTCGTGGAAAATATCCAAGAGAACCTATCCTCCTGCCCTTTTTTCCATACCCATCTAAATGATCTCTATGCTATCCTGTCCTTCAATGTCCATCAACTCCGTCAGGCTTCTCCTATATTACAGAAAAGGCAAATAACAGGAAATGGGTGGTCAAAAAGAAATGTCAGCCTGATTACTCCAATCCCTATCTCAGATACTGATACTACAAAATGACCAGTTGCTTCCTAGTAGGGCTCAAGTGAAATGGAAGAGATCGGCAGGCAAGGTTGCAACACAACCTGAGCCTTCCTCAGGAGAATAAGGTGACACTGAACACCACAATTTGTCAAATACAGTGGGATACGTAAAAGGTTTACCATCAGTTGTCATATCTATACCAGTAAAAAGGCTCTGATAGTGAATGTGGTATTAGATGTGAATCACACACTAGCCCAAGTTCTTAGGAAATGCTCACCAAGGAAACATGAGACCATCTCTTTATGTTCAAGATGCTGATGTCCAGCATATGAAAAAACAAACAAACAAACATGCTTCCAGTGAGGTAGCAGCACCCTCAGGAGGTTTTAGCCAATCTCTTCAGCATCACTATCCTCTCTTGAAGGGAATCTGGAGACACCATGGAGAGGATGGTGTGAGTATAAAGCCCATGGGCATTTAGGTACCCACAAAAACCAATGAGTGACATAGGATATCCACCTGGATGCTTGAATGATTGTCAGAGGAACAGTCCTCTTCCCCAGAGTTGAAACTTCCCTAGGTAAATACCTGCAAGCCCTCCTATACTTACTGGCCCCAGGCAGGGCTGCAAGAAGTACAAAAACCAAGAGGGATTCACTCCTTCAATTCTTACTGGTCTGGCATCAATGTGACCTTAGAACAGCAATTATCCCCTCATATCCAGTGCATGCCTGAGAACTCCATCCTTTCCGACCTGACCACCTTCAAATCAGGGAAGGGGCTGTGAAGGCCTAGGGACACTTTCGTCACTGTCATGGACAGGGAGTTTGCTGGACCTTGTCAGGGAACTGGGCCCAACATTTAGTGCAGGATCTCCCTGAGCACTTTGTGTGGCTCCCTTTCACATCAGGATTCCTGTTTTAAAAACACACACATTCTGGGGCATACTAATTCAGTTCATGTGTCTTTGCACCAGCACAGGTGAGAATATGGAAGTTACTATGTTTGCAGAGCACATTTACTTCACTACCTGGGTTCCTGAGGAACTCCAAGAAAAGGCCTGGCAAGATGAGCCCTTCACCCTTGAATGGCAAGCTGTAGGTGTTCCAAGAGTCAGTATCAGTGGTGGAAGAAACCTGAATTATTGACAGGAATGCTTGCCCCTGCCATGCTGCAAGCATGAAAACACTCCATGGGCCAGCCAACCAACATGAAATGGAAAGGTTTCTCACAGCAGTACAAATTCTTTTGTTTCACCTCCATTGGCACATGTTTCAAGCAGCCTCCAGAGAGAAAGGAACCCAAGTACCCTCCACTCCAATGTCCCCCCAAAAAGGCAGAAGAGGCCCAAAAGGCTAAAAGTGGTAGATCTCGCAAGACTCGATCACCAGGACTTTAGCAGGTTACCAGTGACAAAACACCATGTTAGACAGAAGCTTACTTTTGATAAGGCTCATCAGGACCCACAAGGCAGGCTATGTTCACATTACCCGACTACCTGCAATCTGACCTCAATAATTTTTTCTTCATCGCTGTGTACATACAAAATGAAGCCAGATGGAACTATGTCATAACAGTAGCTCAGCATACAGTCTGCTCTGCAACCACACCTGTATTTCTCATTGCCCATCTCCATTGGCACAGAAGGCTTTTACTCCATCTGGGTACTAGAAAAAAGTCAGAAGGAAACAAATTCATTCCAAACACACATCTTCATCATCTACAATGGTTCTCTTGCATCCTGCATGGCAGGATGATCTCCTTTTGTGTGCTCACCTGCACAATCTCTATGCCATCCTATCATGTAGAGTCCATTGACGATATGGGACTTGTCTGATATGCCAGTGAAATAGTCACACAATAGTAAATGGACATGCCAAGAACATACTTGCTAAACAGATAGAATCCCTGTCTCAAGGATCCATTCTGTGATGGAGACTGATCAACCTTCTAGTTTCCCTATTAGGAACATTATGGAATGCATATCTCCTGGTAGACATCATGCAATATTCAGGTGATACTCTTGGCCAAATAAAAGAGAAAATTCATCAAGAGGTTTGTCATCAATAGTCAAACATGGCAACAACACAAGGTTAGGCAGAGGCCCTTTGTGACTTTGATTAAAAATATCTACTGCAATCTTGCTTCACCAAACTTTTATTCACTGCTGCATTTACCTGAAGGAAAGAATAACAATTCCACCAGGCTTAAGCTATGTAATTCAGCATACAGCCTGCTCAGGAAGAACACTTGGCATTTCCCTTTATTTAACTCTGGCACAAAAGGCTCTCATTCCACTCTGATAACAGACCAATTTGAGGGGAAAAAGGGAAAAAATATCACCCTTGTATTCTAAGCCTCATCCCTAGTCCCCTGCCAAGATTACTGTGCTTTCTGCTCATCACCTTATCCACTACAATGTCACTGAAGCAGGGAACAAGCAATTCCAAGATACTTGGAACATTAGGTATTCTTTTTCCTGCTTGTACCTAGGGGCAAATTCATAGTTACGGGGTTGGCTCAGTTCTACCGTCATTGCTTTTCTGGGCGCCTGAGGCCAGGCGCAGCCACAGTGACTTATGTGATCCCTTCATCACTTACCGCAATCCATAGATAACTATGGGCTGAGGGTATGACAGAGGCCCACACGTCTACTTACCTGGATCCTGATGATGTCAACAGCACAGCTTCATATTGTTATCAAAAGCACTGAACCCCTCAATGGAAAAGACACCCAAGAAAACTGTCCTATACTTGCCCTCTTTTCTGTGTCTACCTGCACAATATTCATATCATCCTATAACCATACTCCTCCTATGCATCCACGAACTAGCTCACCTTATGACAATGACCTGCCCCACTTTTCCTCTACTGGGACTAGTATGAAATTCATGACATATTTTGCCAGAAATAGGATAGCTCCATCACAATACCAATAAGGCTCTGAGAAAGACTTGCCACATAAAGGGGGAAACAGAAGTTGGCCACCAGTAGTCAAATCTATAGTGGAATCAAAAATGCTTTCAGGTGTAACATGACATTAGCTCTGAATCCTATACTAGCCAAGTCCTTCAAAAGATGTACGCCCAAGTTAAAATAATAAAATGTTATTTGCATATGCATATGACATGCACAATACTCTGATACTCACCAGACCATTGTATGAGTTGCTAGCCACAGTCTTTTCAGCATCCCTCTCTCGCGGAAGGGAACCTGGACAAAGTATGTAGAAAAGTGTGCTGGTGTATGGCCGAAGTGCATTTCCATGGCCACAGAAACCACTAAGTGACACTAGAAATCAGCATAGATACTAGCACAATTGCCAGGGAAAATCTTGTCCCCAGAGGTGAAACTCTTGTGAAGACCTGCAGTCTCTTCCATGCTTACCGCTCCCTGTAAGGGATGAACAAACAAGAAAAAACTTAACAGAGTCATTTTTTTTTTAATGCTCACCAGTTTAGACTTCATATGACCTCATTCATTCTACAACCTCTCACAGCCAGTAGCACAACTGAGGACTCTAACTCTCCTAACCTGAGGACCTTCAAATCGAGAAGTGGGCCGGGAAGACACCTTCATCACCTGCCCACTTGTAGGGAGGTGGCAGGATCTCACTGATGGGCTTGCTCCTCCTATACCCAACCTGGATATTTGCGGGGATCCATCTGAGTATATCGCATGTCTCACTCCATGTTTAAGAGCCCTGTGAAAAATGCACTGGGGTGCACTGGGGTGTATTGGGCTAATGGACATCTCCTCAAACCTGCACATATGAGAACAGCCAAGATCACTGTGTGTGTTCGCAGAACCCACTGGTTTTACTAGCTAGATCCTTCAGAACTCCAAGAACAACTCCAGCCAGATAATTATTTCTCTTTTTATTGGAAACCTTGAGAAACTCCATGGGCTGGTATGCATGGAGGTAGAAATATGGATACTCACAAGAACCTCTGCCTCTCCTTCTATGGTGGTGAGCATGAAAACCACACTATGGGCCTGGCATCCTACATGGAAGTGGGTACTTACCCACACCCACTAAGAGTCCCTTGCTTTACCTCTCGGTGTGCACGTAAACATCAGGAGAAAGTCAAGGGTGCCCTATTGTCCTCCTCCATTGTGCATCCTAAAAGAAGGTGTCCCATGGCTGAAGGTGTCAACATCTCAAAGGACCTTATAATCAAACTGGGCTTTCTCAGGATGTCTGGGGATGAACCATGAAAATGCCAGGTTAGGCAGAGGCTCTTTGTCAGTTCTCTAAAAATATCTGGCCACATCAATTGGGCCACTTCCCTGTGAGGACTTGCATTGCCACCTGCAACCTTGTATCCACAATTGTTCTTCATCACTGCATACACCTGAAGGGAACATCAACATCACCATGCTAAAATCATACAATCAGCCTCTGGTTTCTTCTTCAAGCACAACTGGCCTTTCCATAGACCATCACCACTGGTTTTGATTCCACTTGTATGCTAGAATCAATTGAGGAAAAATGCTATCATTCTAAAGTACTAAACCACATGAACTGCTCCCATGCAAAGATTCCTGTGCTTCCCTCTTGGGAACTCATGTCTACTACAGTGTCACTGGAGCTGCAGTAAGCAATCTCAGGACATACAATATATCAAAATTGATTTTCTTACCACAGGGAGGAACACAGGGCAAATGTATGATATGTGGAGTGGCTATGTTCCCACTCTCTGTTTCTTTGGATATCTGAGCAAAAGTAAAGCCACAATAACCCACATGAACCCCATCTTCATCTGCTGAAATCAAGGGAGATCTTGTTTAGTGCTACTATGAAGGCCTACACTTGCATGTAACAGGATCCCTGTGAATGTCTCCTATTTCTTGTCCACCAACAAGCTACTGCATCACATTATCCTTCAGGTTCCATTGCCTCACTGAGGCTTTTTCCACCTGCTCCCTGATTGGCTGTCCAACAGTAAATCAACCCTTCTGTGGAGCCATTTGTCACACAATGACAGTCCCTATCCCATGGACCTATTCTATCTATGAGAATGACTTATTGCCCTGCTTATTCCTCTACTTCTGCTGCAAAAGATCTGCCCTCCAGGATGTGATAGCACCTGATGCATCCTCACCCCACACTTGCAGCATAACATGGGGCATATCTGGGGGCATAGCAGAGGTTCAGCATAAACAGTCAAAACCTCAAGAGAGGAGTATATCACTATACAGCAAATGAGCACTCACATCCACAAAACCACTGAGTGACTGAAATCCTACCTGGATGCTGGGATGACTGACTGCCTAGTCCTTCCGTGAGAGTCCAAAATTCCTATGTGAAACCAGCACAATCTTCTATGCTTAGTGCTTTCTGTGCAGGGCCACAGCAAGCACAGAACATGGGCAGACCCATGACTCCATTGCTCTCCAGTTTGGCATACATTTGGCTTCACACATGCCAAGTGGCCCCTTACTGCCAGTCGTGCCTGCCCAAGGATACCATCATTTCTGACGTAAGCACCTTCAAATCAAGAGAGGGCTGAGAATGCTGTGGGATACAGTCATCACTACCTGTGCATGTGGAGTTAGTGGTACCTCAACAGTGGCCTGAGAACCAGCCCGTACATACCAGAGCCCTATGAAAAACACATCAGAGAATACTGATTTAATTCAGATCTTCTTGCACTAGTACAGGTGAGAATTATAGAAGTTATTATGTTTCTTTGTGGAGCTCACTTGCTTCACAGCATGGAGTTCCTTGCAGAACTCCTTGGAAAGTCTAGTGAGAGAATTTTTCTTCCCTTGGCTAGAAACTGGCAGAACCAAGGGCCAATATCCATAGTGGTGGAAATTTAGACATTGAAAGAATTTCTACCTCTTCATCTACAACGATAAGTGTGAAAACTGTATTATGGACCAACTCCCCTGATGCAAATGGGATGCTTATCTGTAGTTTTGAAAGTCTCTTCTTTTACCTTTATTAGCCCACATATGAAACAGCAGGCAAAAGGGACGAGTCCCAATTGCCTTCCTCCAATATACTTCCTAAAAGAAGGTGTTCCACAGAGGAAAGTGGAGATAGGCCATAAGAGCTGACACAGCCCATGCCCTCAGCAGGATAGCCAGTGATAAAATATGACAACTTCAGGTTAAGCTAGGGCCCCTGTTAGACCTTGTTAAAGGAACATCAGGCTTGTAACCAACTATTCCCACATCAGGATTTACCTGATTATTAGCAATTTCTCTTAAACAAACTTCCTCATCATTGTATATACATGAAGGGAAAGTCAATAAAACCATTCTGAAATTATACAATTCAGCACACACTTTGCTTTCTTGCTTTGGTAGAACTTTGGTCATGCCATCAGCCATCAGCACTTGCACAAAAGACTATAACTCCAACTGGTACAAACTAATCTTCAGGGAACACTATCAACCCCAAGACTCAAGATACAATCTTCACTAAGTGGTCACAAGCAAAGATTGCTGTGCTTCCTCCTCCAGAGGTGGTCCACCACAATGTCACTGGACCAGAGAATGAGTAATCTCAGCACACATTTACCTCTCACTGTTCATTTTCCTGCACTGGACACCAACAGCAAACTTGTGGTTTAATAGACTGGCTCAGTGGCACACCTTTCCCTCCCACCCAATATAAAACCACAACACAGAGATCCTACTGCCAGAGTCTATGGATTACTTCTGTTTGATTTTTCATCAAAGGCCAGCAGCCAGACTCACCTAGATCACAGCAATCTTCAAAAGGATGGCCTTTCATGGTTCACATGAAAGGGATGCTGGAACCCTCAAAAGAAAAGGCATTATTTTACTGATCCCTGTTTGCTTGTCTTTCTGATCAATCTCCAAGTTATCCTTTCACTGTGAGTCCATTGGCAATACCACCCCTCATCATTAGGCCCACAGACTAACTGTGCAACAGTAAATGGACACTCCTAAGGATATACATGGGGAAATTTTCCCCAACCCTTATCCCAGGCACCCACCCTATAACAATGACCTGTTACACCACTAGTACCTCTATGACTACCAGTATATATGCATGAGATCTGCTTCAAGGATGTAAAAGCATTTAATACTTCCTCATTATAACAAGAAGGCAATGAAAAACATACAGAGGTTTGCAATCAACAGTGAAATCTATAGGAAAGAAATTAGGCTCTGAGGCTGAATATGGCATCTTCTCTGAACTGTGCACAAGTCAAGACCTTCAGAGTGTGTGACCAGGAAAAATGAGGATGCCTCAATGTGCACCCCACCTGGAATGGAAGACCATCTAATCCCCAATTAGGTACTGAGACCATAATTCTTATCTGAGATTTACATGGAGTTCCTGTCACTCTCTTCCAGGCTTCAATATACACAGCCTAAATCTATTAAAATAAAATATTTATACTTTAAAGGTATAGGAAATAGAAAACTTTAAAGCACTATACAGATAGTACCATGAGAGAAAAATGAAACAATTAAAAGAAAATAATAAAAAGCATACATTACCCCTGCTGTCTTTTGCATAATGAACTAACTAGAAAAACTTTGACCAAGAGAACTTTAGCAAATTTTCCTGAATCCAAATGGACTACTTCTGCACAGCTAAAAGAGCAAACTTGTTTATGTGGCGAAATAGTGAGATGATTTAGAAGTAGAAGTGAAAAGCCAATAGAGTTTGGAGAAAGCTGATTATCCAAATAAGAATTTTAGTTCAAGTTTAAGTTTTCCTTAAATAAACTGATTTTAATGAAAACTTACTTGTTAATTTAAAGAGGGATAGCTCTTTAAAATGGAGACAACCTTAAAAAGGGTACATAATTACCTTTGTTAGCCTAAAAGCAGCCACCAATTAAGGAAGCCTTCAGGCTCAACAAAAAAACTTCTAATTTAAATAAACTTGAAATTAACCCCTGTTTACAGTGTAATTAATCCATAAACCTAAAGCAGACATCATTTTACCATCCATAACAAAAATTATTTCTCTTTGCACAAGTTTATATGAGACACATATTTGACCAATTAACAACTTAGTAAAACAAACTATTTTATTAATTTTTTTTATTATAAACATCAATAAACTGAAGACTAAAACAAGGAAAAGTAACTTGGCAAATGCATATCTCAGCTTTTTACCAAAAACATAACCTCTAGCACCTCTGCTGCATGTCCTGACCGTGCAAAGGTAAACTAATCACTCGTTCTTTAAATAAGGACTTGTATGAATGGCTTAGAGGATCTAACCGTCTCTTGCTTTCCAGTCAGTGAAATTGACTTCCTCTCCATGAAGAGATGGGGATAAACTAATAAGACGAGAAAACCCTATGGAGTTCCAATTTATTAAGTCATTCTTGACGACTTGATTTCTCAAGAAAACAAAAAACAAGTCTTGACTTAACAATTTTGGTTGGGGTGATCTCGGAGAATAACAGAACCTCCAAATGATATTAACCTAGACTCAACAAATCAAAGTTTAAATTACAAACTGACCCAAATACTTTTTTGATCAATGAATCCAATTTCCCTAAGGATAACAGCACAGTCCCATTTTAGAGTTCACATTGACAATAGAGTTTTTTTGTTTTTGTTTTTTTTGCAGAACTGAGGATTGAACTCAGGCCCTTGTGCTTGCCAGGGAAGCACTTATTCCGCTGGGGACAAGGAGATGGCTCAGTGCAATCAGCTCTTGCTTGACAATAGAGTTTATGACCTCGACACTGAATCAGGACTTTCCAATTATACAACTACTTTTAAAGTTTCATTTGTTCAGTGATTAAAGTCCTGCATGATCTGAATTCAGACTAGAATAATCCAGGTCAGTTTCTTCTATTTAAAATTTCTCCCAGTATGAAAGAACAGAGAAATAAGGCCAACAAATCAATTACACCTTAATAACTACCAGGTGATACAACATTAATCTTCTAGTTATTCACTTAATTACTCAAGGCAAGGGTCTGTTAAGGTGACAGAGTCTGGTAAATTGCATAAAACTTAAAACTTTATCCCCAGGGATTCAATTCCTCTCTTTAACACATGTTTGTAATTTACTCCTGTCCAGACACTATCTCTAACTCTTGTACTTTCCATGTGAATCCTTTCCAATACCCTATTCCCTTATCAATATAAACATAGGAGTTCTGTTCCATGTAGAAACATCAAGCCTTGCTGTTTATGGTCTAGATGAACATTCAGCTCTAAACATGTACTATCTAGAGCATTACAAGCAGTTGTCCAAACTACTATACATGAAATTACCCTCGCCATTATCTTCCTCTCTACCCTACTCTTAGGTACATCTTTTAATTTATTAGCCCTTATAACTTCCACCCAAAATTTGACTTCTACTAACCTGACCTTTGGCCATAATATGATTTATCTCAGCCCCATCAGAAACTAACTGGGCTCCGTTTGACTTAACCAAAGGAAAATCAGAATTTGTCTCAGGATTTAATGTTGAATATGCTGCAGGACATGTTGTCTGATTTTTCATAGCCAAATACATAAATATTATTGTGATGCATGTTCTCAAAACTATCATTTTTCTCAACATCATGCCAACCATCTTACCCCCTGAAACTTTTACAATATTTTTTAAAAGATTGATTGATTGATTGATTGACTGATTGATTGATTGATTGATTTGGTACACGGCCCAGACTCCTAGTGACCCTCCTGTCTCAACCTCCCCAGCGCTGAGATTATAGGTAGATTAACACCCAGTTTCAGTGGCTGGCACAGCATGAGGCCTGCATGGCCTGCAGTTCTAGGGATCAAACCTGGGTCCTTGTACTTGCCAGGCAGACATTTAGACCACTGAGTTATCTCCCCAGCCTACAATAAGTTTTATGCTTAAAACACTTACCTTAACTGCCCTATTTATATACCTACATATCCAATATGATCAACTCATACATCTTCTATGAAAAAAAATTCTTCCCTTTAATCCTTGCCTTTTGTATATGACATCTTTCCATACCTATTTTTATGTACAACATTCCCCATCAGAAACCTAGAAATACTTCTGAAAAAAAGTTAACTTTGATAAACTAAAACATAGAGGTTACAACCCTCTTAATTCTAGAATAATAGGAATTGAACCTACTCTAAAGAACTAAAAAAAAAAAATTACAATAGTATTTACAGGGCAATGAACAATTTTCTTCCAATAACCAATCTGCTTTATCCTAAATGTATCTTATAAAACTAGGCTTAGCCCTCTTCCACTTCAGAGTTCCATAAGTAACACAAGGAGCATTCCTTCCATCAAGAATGATTCTCCTCACATGACAAAAAATCACATCATTCTATTTTACACATAGCCATACGCATACACATGCACATACACACATGCATATACAAATATATGCACATCTACATGCATATGCTCATATATACCCACATATACAAATACACATGCACACACATACACACTGAAAAACACTTCTGAAAAGCACTTCACACACTGCACACAAACACTGTACATATACACAATGCACATATACACTGCAAACACATGTTGCGCATGTACACTGAACAGAATTTCTGTAAACACGCTGAACACATGCATTGTATGTTAGGAGCCGCAGGAAGCTAGGAACTTGATCAAATACATGAAGTAGGACTGGGCCTCAATGCCTAAAACAAATAAGCTACCTCATTCCTGAGATAAACATCCTGTTTGGTTAAGGTCAGCAATTAGTCTTTGGGCAACTTTGTGTCACATGTTACAAACCTTGTAACAATATAAATAAAGGGCTGCTTCCTCCTGCAGTTGTGTTAGTCTTGCCCATCAGGCAGACCAGCAGCTACCTAGCCCAGCTTTTGTCTCCTTGTCTTTCTCATTCCTTGCCTTTCTCATTTCTCCCTAGGCAGAACCAATCACAGTGAGCCCCTACAATTGTATGCACTGCCTGTTTGCATAGTGCACATACATGCTACACACTGCATACACAACACACCCAAACTGCACATATACACACTGGAAACACACATTTCATACAAACTGCATACTCACAATGCAGATACACTACAATGCACACACACTGTATACACACTGCATACACGTTGCACATATACACATTGTGTGCCCAGGGGACGCAACACACAGACACACTGCACACACTACATGCAAGCACATACTGAACACACAAATCACATACACCCACTGTACACCCACTGAATGCACTGCACAGACAATGCATCCATTGCACATAAACACTGGCAACATACTGCTCACACTACACATCAACACCAAATATACTCATCCACACTCACATACACACAAGCATGCACACACATGTGTACTCATGTATACATATACACTCATGCACACACATACATACACACCCATTTGCATACATACAAAACCACATGCATGCATGCATAAACACACATAGTTACACATATGACATATACACACATATATACATATACATGTACCTACATATTCACACACATATACATGGGCACAATACACATGTATGTGCATTCACAATATACATGTGCACATATATGCACATATGCTTTCACAAGCATACACATGCACATGTATGTGCACTTGCATAGACACACATAGACATTCACATGCAGTCACACATACAAACTGACATATACAAGCAAACATACACACACAATACTCTTATATACATACCTATACAAATGCACATACATAAACATACATATGCACATACACTTGCAAACACACACACACTCTTTCAAATACAGATACACATGAACACACAAATGTACATACACATACATATAAACTTTCATTCACATACACATGCATATACATCTACACATGCATTTAGTCATACACATAAACATAACCACATACATGGACATGTATGCACATAACACAAACACATACACTTGCCCACACACACATAGACACACAGGCACATCACACACGTACTCATGCACACACATGTACTCATGCACATACACACAAACATACACATGAACAAAACACATGGACACTTGTGTGCATTGCAGAGACATACATACAGACAGACTTGCAAAAACACATGCATATACACTTACACATGTACATACACACTTATACACATACAGACTGTACACATGCACACATACATGTGCAGATGCCTATACATACGTATTCAGACATACACATGCACATACACTCATGCACACAGAGATACATATACATATATACTCATACATACAATGTGCACACATACTCATACACATTCATGAACATATCCGCAAATGCATACACACATGCACATCCATATGGACATGCACATACGCATACCTGCCCACATGCACACACTTACATAAACACATGCATGAGCACATTTACAAACACATAAACATACACACACATCCTGTGTGCGGCTCTCCCTTGTGCTCCTCTCCCTTGTGCTCCTCTTCCCATGTGCCCCACTCTTGTGTACTCCACTTGGTGTGTGCTCCTCTTCATGTGCTTTCCTCTCATGCGGCCCTTCCCTGTATGTTCCACTCCTGTGGCCTCTTCCCTTTTGCTCCCTCTCCCACATGCCCTTCTCAGCACAGTCCTCTCCCATGTGCTCCCTCCCCTGTGCTAGTCTCCCCGTCCCCCTCTCCTCCCTGTTCCTCTCCCAGGTGCTCCTCTGCCATTGCACCTCTTGCATGCGCTCCTTTCACATGAGTTCCTTTCACACATGTAGCACACTCCTGTGCTCTTCCTCTATGTGCTCCTCTCCTGTGTGCTCTTCCTCTGTGTATAACTCATCTGTATGCTCCTCCTTCACGTGTAATTCTATATGCTCCTCTGCTATTTACTCCCCTCCCACATACACCCTTTCCCCTGGGTCTCTCTCCAGTGCTCTTCCCTCCCGTGTGTTCCTCTCTTGCGTGTGTGTCTCTCTCATGTAGAACTCACTCACGTGCCCCTCTCCCATGTGTTCCAGGGTCCCGTCTTCTGTGTTCCGCTCCCATGTGCCACTCTAGTTTGTAGCTCACAGGCGTACTCCTATCCTGTGTTCTTCTTTCCTGTGTCATCCTATGTCACAGGATGTGTGACTCTCCTGTCTCCCCTTCTGTGTACTACTTCCTCCTCCATGTATGCCCTTTAGTGTGGCTCCTCTTCCATGTGCTTTTCTCACATGTGCTCCTCTCCTTTGTACTCCACTCTCATGAACTTTCCCCTGTGCTCCTCTCCCGTACACAACTCTTTTTGCTCTTCTCTCACAAGCTCCTTCCCATTTGCTCTTCTATGTGATTCTTTCACTTGTGTACCTCACTCGTGTGCTCCTCTCCCGTGTGTGTTCCTCTTGCAGTGCTATTCCCAAATGTGTTTCTTTCCTATGTGCTGTGCCTCACATACTCCTCTCCCATTTGTTCTTCTCCCAAGTGCTCCTCTACTTTTTGCTCCTCCCAATACTCCTTCTTTCGTGCTCCTCTGATATGTTTCTCTCGAAAGTGTTCCCCTCCCTTTTGCTCCTATTCCATGTGCTCCCCTCCCCCTCACCAGGTGAGTCTCTCACCGGGTGCTCCTCTCTCATGTGTGACTCACCTGTGTTCTGTTCTCTAGTGTGCGAGTGTGTGTTACAGCAAGAAGCCAGAATCACTCACGGAGGCTGAGGTATGGGGACAAGCAGGGTTTTATTTAGTGCACAGATGATACCACCAACTATTGCCAGTCAAGAATAGCAACTCCAATGATAAGGAAAACGGCAGTTTATCTAGTAGTTTGTCCAGTGTCTAAAAATAGCCAGAAATTTCCAGAAAGGTGGAGTACAGAGTTTATCTAATCATATAGGGGGTCATTACAACATTTGTCAGAAACAACATTTATCAGACATAGAAACTGCCTACAAATGGAAAATGCTTAAATATGTTTTGGGGAAGAAGAGTAAGTTCATCTAAAGTTTAAGGGTTCCAAAGTGGAGTTTAGAAACAAAACGAAGTTTCTTTACATTCTCCCCTCAAGAACATATTTTCCTCTTTTAGGACCTATAGAGTCCCTTATAAGGTGGTGACTCTTGGGATTTGTAATGTCTAGGTAACAATAAATCATCCCACGGAGACATTTTTTTATAGTCCTCTGGCAAGCATACACAAAGATATACCCGCAAAGAACTACCAGTATTACAAAGGTTACCAAGTTAAAAATGGCCCGGAAAATTAAGTAAGAGTTACTGTAGGGGGCCAAATCGCAGATGCTCTCAGGACATGCCTAGAATGCCTGGGCCACTCGGGCCCTTGGGTGCCAGCAACATGGCCCTGGTGGTACAGCTCTTTTTTTTTGAGTCTTTTACCACTTGACTAGCACTCAGTTGTTCCATTTGCACCAGGATGAGCTTGGAGCACAAGGGCACTATGTCCAGAAACTTCTCCTGAAACACAACATCACCCAGTTGTCAGGCAGGTAACTGGCTACTGTAGAACTGTTGAAGTTCTAGGAAGAATTGGCTGGTGCTGAAGATCTGGACAACCTCACTATGCTCCGGTTTGTTGGGTCTGTCCTTATATGCTATGGTGTTGCCACTGTAGAACACATGGCTGTGGCACACCTGAGTGATGAACATACCCCGGTGGCTGCTTCTTAGGAGTACCCTAAACCCAGGTGTATGAACAGCTTTTGAGTCATCTATCTCTGTCATT
>PVKA01042857.1:0-17126 GCA_004027165.1 Ctenomys sociabilis | reverse complement strand
AAAAAAAAAAAAAAAAAAAAAAAAAAAAAAAAAAAAAAAAAAAAAAAAAAAAAAAAAAAAAAAAAAAAAAAAAAAAAAAAAAAAAAAGAACTGAGGGTGACATAAATTTTTGTGTTTCAGAAAAGATTTCTCAAGCAGATTAAGAAAGCCTAGATATTTAAAAGCTTTAGAAGTAGTATCAGAAAAGGAAAATATCTTAACCATCCAGCAGAAAAGTATAAAAATGAAGCATACATCGTGGGGCCATAATATTAAGCTGAATTGTAAATGGCTATGGTCGACAATCTCTTTGAATAACTCACTATTGTTGTAGAATGCTGGACTGTGTTGGATTGTGGTGTCGAGTTCAAGCACCTAAGTTAGTTGAATGTCAATGGAGTGCCCACCTTTGACAGGTGTAGACAAAGGAAGGGGTGTAGAAAGAAAAAAATCATGATGTGTGTGTATAGACAGTACAGTTGGGATAGATAATGCTGTGCTTCTATATAATCCTATGAGAGGCAAGATCTGCACTAATGGTGGTTGGACAGGATATTATGTCGGCTTCTAGTACTACGGTCATCCACTAGGAAAATAATTATTGAATTTTTGATATAATTCAGGTATAAAAAATAAGATAAGTAAGCAGCTACACTCTTAATTCACTGATAAGAGATATCTGTTAAAATAATATCTGTAAATATAATATCATGTATGCATCTTGTACGATACCAAAACATTATGAAAACAGTTTGCAATGTATTAATTTATCGAATCTGTATTGTTAAGGTGTCTTGAAACTGCCTGATTGACATTTGTAGTTCAATAAAATTAAAAAATACCCTTCAATTAAAAAAAATAAAGATAGCAATGTGTAATATAAAAAAAAAAAAGAAAGAAAAGGAAAATATGAGGGCTGGCCAGATAGCTCAGTGGACTAAACTGCTTGCTTAGCCAGATGCAGGGACTGGGGTTCAATCTCCCATGTGCCGTGTCGGCCCCGCCCCCAAGGAGAGCTGAGACTGCGAATAACACTGTGTGTAGAGATGCTCGCCTGTAATCCCTGCCCTTGGGAGGCTGGAAACAGGAGGATCACTGTGAGTCTGATCGACATAGTGAGACCCTGAAGACCCTGTACTAAATGCACAAAAAAAGAAAAGGAAAATATGAAACAAATATTATCTCTCCCTAGTTAACTAGAAAAGTCACTAGACTTTTTTTTTTTTTTTTTTTTTTTTTTGCTTGCTTGTTTTAAGACAGAGTCTCACTAAGTAGTTCAGGTTGGCCTTGAACTCACTCGGTAGCCCAAATTGGTTCTGAACTCACTGTGATTCTCCTGCCTCACTTTCCTAGGTGCTGGGATTAAAGGTAGGTGCCACCATGCCTGCTTTAAAATTGCTAGGTTTGAAGGGAGAAACAACAAGTTATTTGGTGGAGGACTCAGTGTGAATTAATTTTTATTTTTTTAAGGAGAGTACAAACTACAGTTAAAACAAAAAATTACAAGTGATGCAGAATTTCACTTAACAGAGTAATAGGACTTTCACAGTATTTGTTGCAATACATAGAGTTGTCTTCCAACCAGTTATTCGTATTACCAGATACATGCATGTAAAACTGGATTAAGAAGGAAAGAAAAAGGCAATGTATAAGAAATTAAGAAGAGAAACAGAACAAACAATTGAAAAAGGAGACAAAACAAATTGAAGCATTAACTGCTTCAATGATCTAGATTTTGATGTTTCTGCTGTTGGGAGGAAAGGTGTGATTCTTGAACCTCACAAATATCTCAGACCTCAGCAACTTGTCTCATAGCATGCAGAGACTTTGAAGTCTCAGTTTCTGGCTCTCACAGCCTCAGGACCAAGCCCCATTGTGTGCCTGGACATTGCACATTTTTCTCTTTGTTCTTACTTGACTTGGCCGAGGCAGGCCTTGAACTCACAGCAATCCTCTTGCTTCAGCCTCCCAAGAGCTGTGATGGCAGCTGTGCACCACCACACCCAATTTAAAATTGACACTTCGCTAGCTGATGCTCATAATTTAAATTATCCTTTCCACCTCTTCTGTACCTGGTTCTCTCAATCAGACACTTCTTCTTTTATCTTTACCTGTTCCTGAAACGTCAAAACAACATACTAAATAAGTTTTTTTCAAAAACACAATGCAACTTAACTCAGAGAATCAAGGTCACATTTACACCCCTGTAAGCCTAGGCATTCCTGAGGACTCAGCCATAGAAGATCTATGTTTGCATGCAAGTGTAGGTGAGATTGGGCGCATTCAGGGTGGTATGGTCATAGAGGGTAGTGAAATGCAGACTCTCCATTATTCAGTTCAAAACTAAGAGATACAGAAGGGAAGGGAACGTCATGTATGGGTGTGTACAGGACAGCTAGGATGATTGTATTACTAGTTCTGTTGGTGTTTTTATTATTTATTTATTTTATGTGTTTAGTTCAGGGCCTACAGGGTCTACACTATAGTGACTGTCCTGTTTTCAGCCTCTCTGTTGGTGTTGTGAAGGGAGCAGTTAATACTCAATTTTTTTTTTTATTTTGGCCAATTTTACGAGCTTGTGTATCTGCTAACCTGAACAAATACATTGAAGATGACAATTGCAATGTAACAACCATTGTTGAATTCTGATCATCTTGTTTTTTGAAATTGTGTATCATTTCTAATGCTTTATCTATTTTTATTCGCTTTAAAATAAAGAAAATAAACTGGCCCGAAAGCTCAGCGGACTGAAGCGCCTGCTTAGGCAGAGCTCGGCGGCTGGGGTTTAATCCCGCTGTGCCGTGTGGGCCCTGCCCCTGGGTGTGCTGAGATGGCGTGGCGGCGTGTGCCTATAATCCCAGCGCTTGCGAGACCAAAAACAGGAGAATCGCTGTGAGTCTGATCTATGTAGTGAGACCCTATCTTAAATACAGAAAAAAAAAAAAAAAAGAAAGAAATTAAGAGATACAAGTGGAGATGATATTCCCTCACTGCTATAAAAGGAATTAAGTATTTGGGACTAAAAAATACTTCTAAATTCCAAATAGATATAAACTGTATAGTTACTAAAAAAAAAAAGCCTTGAAAGGTTCATCTTATTATTATTATTAGTATTTTTTTTTTGGGCTGGCTCAGGCCATCCTAAGGGTGGGGCTGGCACTGCATGTGCTGCTGGGGATAGAACTGCCTGAGCTTGCTTAAGCAGGTGCTTTAGACTACTGGGCTATCTCGCTGGCCAAGGTTCATCTTTTTTTTTAATTTTTTTTTAGAATAATAAACACCTTTATTACATGAGTTAAACCAGGAGGGAAGGTCTATTTGCCTTTCCGGGCCTTGATTTTCCTCAGATAGAATTCCAGCTCTTTGCCCTCTAGCACATAGCCATCTGCTCGGCCACATTGGCCTGGTCTTGATGCAATGCAGGCAAGAAGCTTGCCCTGCTGGAACTGCTCTTCCAGAAGACTACTGATTTTGGCGTTCTTTTTCCTTTCATCATACTTCTTTTGAATTTTGTTTGATCTTTTTTTGTTTAAAATCTCCTCCTCCTCAGGAGTCAGCTTGGCCCCCTTTTTTCGGCCCAGGGGCAGTGCATAGTGGGATTCATACCACTGTCGGTATGGCATGCTGTCGATGAGCACAGTGCAGTTCTTCACCAAGGTCTTGGTGCGGACCAGCTCGTTATTGGATGCATTGTAAACAACACCAATGATCCTTGTTTTTCGAGTACAACACTCAGAGCCCCAGGAGAAGTTTCCCACATCTAGCCGCAAGGCTCGGTACTTCTTGTTGCCTGCTCGAACTTGGACTGTGTGTATGCGGCGGGCGCCAATCTTAGTATTGGCAGCAGGGCGCCCCAACTCATACTTCCGCTTCTTGTGATAGGGCTTTCTTTTGCCCCCAGTCTTGCGGCGCTTGTGCCAGTTGTCCCGAGAGATGCCCATCGCTCAGCGTCGGCTGAAAAGAGCCCAAGGTTCATCTTAACATGTAATGCATGCAACATTTATATTTTCTAGCTGTGCAGTAGGCTGTTGTGTGTCTCTGTTTCCTCATCTTTCCTAGGGATGATAGCGTTACCTTCCGTGTGTGACTGTTGTGAGGCTAACATGCGTTGGGGCGAAGGGCAGAAAGCGCTTTGCTGCCAGCTCTGGCCCCGTGGGTTCTTCTCTGTGAGCAGCACTGCTACGAATGTGGCAGTGTGGGCCTGGTGTCTTTGGCAGAGGCTCTCGGGTAGTTGTACTGCTAATTCCTATTAGTGATTGAAAGGAACAGTTAGTTCTATGGTTTGATCAACTTTGCATACCTGTGTCTGGAAATCTGAGCTACTGCTTTGAACATAACAATATGCAATATAACAATCATTATTAATTTCAAGTCACCTTGCTTTGAAATCTTGTATCATTTTATTTTATTTTTCTCTCTTTTAAAATAAAAAAAAGAAAAGGTGAAACCCACAGGGAGGCTGCTCACCCTCTTTCACCAACCAGGCCACAGCTCTGCTCCTCTGATGCCACTCACAGGGTCCCAAAGAGTCAGAAAGCAAAGCTACTGGGTTCTTGTCATTGAAAAGACTATTTTTGAAATGTGAAAAGAAATTTATATTATTCCATCAGCTATGAAAAAGGTAACAGCAAAAAGCTCCTAATACTTCAGAAATATTTTATTTTAAAGAGAAAAAACAATAAAAACAATGATACAGAATCTCAAAACAAGATGATAGGAAAATAAGAATGATAGTTATATAACACATTATTATCTTCAAAGTAGTTGCTCAGATTACAAAATACAGGCATCGAAAACTAATAAAAGCCTAAAGAATACCCAACTTACAAAGAATCTTGTGAATATTTTTATTCACCCTGAGTGTGTCTCAATTTAAACTTTCAGGCACACATATATTCCAGACCTAAGTGAACAAATTTGGCGTACTTTAATATTGTATAGACATTGATCTCTCCTACTTTTGGCTCTGGCTGTCCCATACTGAATGATGCAGATTTGTCTGAATGACATCTTCCAGATCTCTTTTAGTACCCGTGTGGGAACATACTCAGTATTTCTTCCCACCCAGCTGCCCTCATGTCAATATCATTCGCTAATGGTATTGATATTAGAAAAGAAGGCAACCACCCATTTGTTCATTCATGGATTGTGTAAGAGAGAATGCTGACATGGTATTTTAAAGGTCAACAGAGATTCTTTGCAGCAGATGGTTTTTGCAGTAAAGAAGACATGAGGATTCCTGTCTCCTCCAGTCAGTAAGCTATAATAGTGGCTGGAGGCTCAGTCTTAATTGTGTGATACATCCAGGCACCATATGGAATCAGGTAACATTGCCCTGCTTTTTCTTTCCCTTCCCATCTGTCAATGCCTTCTCCCCTAGGAAAAAAAATCATATATCACTCAACAATTAAGTTCTGGATGAAAAAGTGAGTTGCAGTGAATGTGGGTGTGTGTTGAAGCTGGGACCCCAGGACTTGGAGTTTAGGCTTAAATTTATAACTTTCAGAAAATACTTAGTAAATATCTATCACATATGTACAGGGTTCTGCACTTGGTACTGGGAGTATGAAAAAGCAATAGAAGCATTGTTGGGCTCCAGGGCCTTATTGTTTTGGAAACTGACAAGACCAGAAAAATCATAAAATACCTATGACACAAAGTAGAGAACTTCCTGAGACACAAAGAGAACCAATGGGTTATAAAGAAGTGAAATATTGTAACCCATGGTGACCAGGGGAGACTTCACTGGCAGAATCTTAGTGGAACCTTAAATGGTGACTCTAGTGAAGGACTGAAGCTGAAAATTGTTCACATGTGTGGAGGTGAGGCAAGGCCGGTCTGAGAACAAAGAACACCCTAGGAAATCCACATGGACAAGCTGCTTCATCCCAGAGAAGACCAAGCCCTGAGACAATCCATGCAATCAGTTACTCAGCAAAGTGGTGCCATCTGATAGCAAACTGTTAAAAAGGTATAAATAAATGCCTAATGGTGGCTGAGCAGTTCCTTTCTTCCCATCAGGAAAGAGGGCTCCACCTGACCTCTGCTGTCTGTCTCTTATCTTTATTTCTCCATCTTCTCACCATCCTACCCCCGAGGAACATCAAGCACCACGCTGGACATGGCAAGTGGATGACATAGGATAGTGAGATAATTCAAGGGAGGGCAAAGCTTGGAGATGAAAAGTGTAAGACAGGCATGAGAGGAAGTGGTCATGTAAATAAAAATCAGAATTTCAGTGTATAAAGTAGATTATGTCCAATCAAGAAGGATCTTCAGTATCAGACTAAGAAACTTCTTCTCTGCCAACCTTGTAGACCTTGTGAGTCCTGATTTTATAATAACCTGTGTCCTGATACGACCTGGATGACTGCCTTAGGTGCCTAACTCTTGGGATAGTTTGAGACTGATTTGAAATCCTGGTGAATCATTTATTATCTTTCCATCATAGGTATCTATTAAGCATATGGAAGGAGCTTGATAAAGGTGGCTTTAATTGAAGCCCCATTTCATATTTTATTTTGTTAGTTTAATACTAGTCATCATCTGAAAACATTTCACACATTTACATATACATGCCCCAATGTTTCACAAAACAAGCAGATTTTAGAACTTGTAGTTTTCTCTTAAGTTTTTTTTTTTTTTTTCTGTATTTTAGGGAAGGGTCTACAGGGTGTTCAGCATATCACTATTAGAACAGACTCATAGTGATCTGCCTATTTACAGCCTCCCAAGAGCTGGGATTACAGGTGCATGCCAGCACACCAAATCTCAGTTGCCATCTTAGCAAGCCCTGGAGGCTGGGCCAGCATAGCAGGCCTGGAATTGAACCCCTGAATTTAGCAAGATCTATTTTGATATGAGTTGCAACTTTAATAAAGTGCAAAACCTGTTGTCAGCTTGGAAGTCACATATTTTATCTTCTTAGTTTTAGGGGCAATAGTGTGTAAAAGATTTGGATTCTCATTCACTTCAGAAAAGGCAGATTGACAGTCTTAAACTGGGGAAAACATTTTTTTTTTTTTTGATGGTTCCTATTTTATATCAAATAAAGTCTGAATGTTTACATAGCATTCAAGATCTGTAGGCATTTGCTCAAAAACATTTTTTAAGCTCCTCATCTTCTTTGAAACTTTCTATGTGGCCGAATTTCAGCCAGGGAAGAGCTCATCCTTTGCAGGCTCTGTCATGGATTTCAGTCCTCTTATCTTTGCTGGACTTGCTTTTTCTGCTTGTACAATAATCAGGTAATGTTGCAATGGTGCCAGATAAACTTTCCATCCTTAGGTGTTTTATATGATTAAAGGTGATTGAAGTCCTGCTCAGGTATGGTCAGCTTCAGTCTCATCTGTAGAGTGGCCTTTGTACACATATTCAGGGATTTAGACTTCTCCATTCTGTGTATCTGTCACCTTTACATTATGCCTAAGGTTGTCTCACTCATCTCTTGTGTAGCTGGATGAGAGGGAAATGGGATGGAAAGTCATGAGTCAGATGTGGAATGGGCTGAAGCAGGAAGTGGCTGATGTCACCCATGTTCCATTGGTAAGAAATGAGACAGATGTCATGGCAGTCACAGGGGAGATGGGGAAGTTTGTCATAGTATTATGCCCAGGAAGGAAGGGAAGTGGCTTCTGGGAGCTATCTAAATGACAGCCTCCATAGTTTGTCCTTCAGGTCACATGTGATCTATCCGTTCTTCCACTTTTATGTAGAATATGCATCCTCATTCCCCCCAGAAGAAAAACCTAAGATCACAGAGGCAACCTAAGGGCTACAGAGCCAGTGTAGTGGCAGCATAAAGTGCAAGATTCTTGGATGTCACAGTCTTCTATGTCTGCTTAGGACTTCTCCAGGTAACCTAGGGCTAAACAGATGGCTGTTTACCTCTTCTCCTCTCAACATAGTGGTAGAACAGAGCATGATGAATATGCTGGGATGCTCTTTTGGAATAGAGAAGACACTCAGCAATTATTGTCATGAAATATATCATTGAAGGTGATGCAATTATTGTAAATGAGTTTACTAATGTACATGCTGATAAATCAAGGGAAGTAGATTCTGAAAGGGTATGTTTTACATGAACAGACATATATATATATCTATCTGCTCATGTCATTTTCCTTTTTTAAAAATTTTTTTGACAGAACCGGGGATTGAACTCAGGCCCTCGCACTTGCCAGGGAAATGCTTATTCCACTGAGCCATCTCCCCGGCCCCTATTTTTCCTTTAAGTATTTTTAAAGAGTCTGTAACTACTTCTCTTGAAAGTAAAATAAAAATGGGCTAATTACAATTTTGCTTTTGAATATCCTGTATTTATGGCTCCTTTGATGTTTCTGATGGCTGTTATGGTTTGGGTCTAGTGTCCCCCCAAAGCCTCATGTGGCCATAGGTGGGCTTTTTCAGAGGTGGCTGAATCTAGAGTGATGCTGGCATTAAGGCTGTGTGTGGGTGTGTGCTTGCTAAATTAGTACCCTAATTGGATTGACACCACCCTTATTGACACCACCCTGATGGCCTGGATACAATACAAGGGACTGAAAGAGGCCTGTCTTCTCCATTGCTTGCTTTTTCTGTCTTCTGCTTGTCATGAATCTTTTCTCCTTGTGAGGCTCCTCTGCTGTGCCACCCTACCTTGAAGCCAGCCCATTATGGACTGAAACCTCTACAAACTGTGAGCTAAATAAATCTTTTCCTCTTTAACTTTTAGTGCAGAATATTTTGTCTCAGCAATGAGAGAAAATTGACTTAAATGATGACTGATGCATACTTTGTCTTACTTATTTCTTTGTCTCTGAGCAGTTGCCTTGGTGAAGGTAATTACAGTCTTGGTTAAAGGCAGAAGGCCTAGGACTGGGTCATCTTTTTCTTTTCTTTCCTTCCTTTTTTTTTGTGGAACCAGGGATTAGAACTCAAGCCCTTGTGCTTGCCAGGGAAGCACTTATTCCACTGAGCCATCTCCCTGGCCCTGGGTCATCTTTTTTCCAGGTGAACACCTCTCTGATACAGACACTTTTCCTAGGACAAGAGTTTGTGGCTAACGACTCCACCTCCCTACTGTCTCTGCAGAACCACACCTTGTCAGAAGGGAGCTTGCCTGTGTGCTCAAATGAGGCTAAAGTCACCTCTCCTCTACCTTCCTTTCTAATCTTTCCAGGAGGCTGAAACTGCTGTCTGAGGCAATTCAAAGTCTCAGTCATGAATCTGTTGAGGGATGGAATAATCCTCCCACTCAAGAGAATAAAACTGTGGATAATAACAAGGTGAGAGGGAGCTGGTACACAGGGTCTCCTCTAATTCATTGAGATGCCAAAATTATCTTCCTTTGCAATGGCTCCTGGGAAATGGAATTTTCCACATATCTGAATTCTTTTTGTAACTAGTATTGACTAAAGAGCCTATACTATGTTCCTTAATCATTTTAAACGGAAACATTGTTGAAAAATTTCCAATTTACGTCAATAAATATTCAACATTTTCTTGATTTCTCAATCCTATTCTTGTAAAGAACATTTTATTATGCTACAGAATCATAATGTTCTCTGTGCTCATTAAACCATGGAGTCCTGGAGAGTGAACATCTTTCAAGATCATGCCTGTGGCTTTTTGACTGCTGGCATACTTACCTCTGCCAGCCTCCCAGTGAAAACTGTTTCAGGGAAGAATCCATGTATTCTGGTGATTTTGAGGCCCTGTTACATTATTGAAGTGTTTTTTTTGGGAATGGGTCTGATTATTATAAATATTCAGCATCTCTTGGTGTATCTCTCTGTGTAGGTGTGTGTCATTTTCACTTGTTTCTGAGTTTCCTGCTGTGTTTTGGTCACTGTAGTTATAGTGATCTTTTTTTCCCCTCTGTGGATTGAATTTAAATTCTTAGCACTGAGCTACATCATCTTTGTCTTTGCCTAAACTGGCCTTAAACTTGATTTTCTGCCTCAGCCTCTCAGAGTACTGGGATTATAGGCATGCATTACCTGCTCCATCTGACCTCTTTTTGAATATCATTGTAAAGAGTTGTTTATCTTTCTGACCAACAAATTAAGATTTACATTTTCCTTACAGATTATTATTTTCATTATAATTTTAGGAACTGTGGTTCCTAAAACAGGTCACCTTATAGATGAAATATCTTCTGTATTATTATTTTAGGAATAGTGATTCAAATAAATGAAGTAAATGGCTTAAGCTGGCACACTGCAATTGTTATGAGTTCAGGATCTGTTATTTATTTTTGGGTACAGTGGGCTTTATTGATGGTGTGCAATGGCAGTGAGCCAAGGCTCCTGAGTTTCCACCCTTTCTAGGGTTCCTGGGATGGAAGCTGTGAAGGGGAGATTCTCAGGGTTGGGGCTGAGTAGGGCAGTGACTTCTACAGCATGGCCTCTATCCATCTGGTCTCACTGGGATGTGGTAGGAGGGGCCACTTAGTTCTTGGAAGCCATGTGGACCACGAAGTCCACCACCCTGTTGCTGTAGCTGGACTCATTGTCATATCATGAAATGAGGTTGATAAAGTGGTCACTCAGGTGACCCCAGCATTGAAGGTGGAAGAGTGAGTGTCACTATTGAAGTTGCAAGACACAACCTGGTCCTCAGTGTAGCCCAGGATGTCTTTGAGAGGACCATGTGATGCCTGCTTCACCACTTTTTTTTCCACATCAGATGGGTAATGTGCCCACATCATAACAAGGTTTGAGGGAGGCACATCTCATGCATAAGGCATGAATACCCAATCATCGTGCTCATGAACCGAAAGATCCTTCACCATCTTCTTGATGTCATCATATTTAACCACTTTCTCCAAGCAGCAGGTCAGATCCATCACTAGGGTGAGCACACAGAAGGCCATGCCTGGGAGCTTCCTGTTCAGTTCTGGGTTGATCTTGCCCATGGCCTTGGCAGTGACAATGTTTTCAGGCATGATGCTCTGGGCAGCCATGTGGACATGATGCCACAGCTTCCCAGAGGAGCCGTCCATAGTCTTCTGGGGGCAGTGATGGTGTGGACTGTGGTCTTGAGTTCCTCCATGATGCCAAAGTTGTCATGGATGAAGTTGGCCAGCGGGGCTAAGCAGTTGGTAGTACAGAAAGCATTGCTGACGATCTTGAGGGAGTTATCGTACTTCTCGTGATTCACACCCGTCACAAACATGGGAGCACTGGCTAAAGGGGTGGGGATGAGGACCCATTTAGCACCATCCTTCAGGTGAGCCCCGGCCTTCTCCGTGGTGTGAAGACACCAATGGACTCCACCATGTACTCAGGGCCAGCATCACCCCACTTGGTGTTGGTAGATTTGCTCTCGGAAGATGGTGATGGCCTTTCCATTGATGAGGAGCTTCCTGTTCTCAGCCTTGACAGTGCCATGGAACTTGCCATGGGTGGAATCGTACTGAAACATGGAGACCATGTAGTTGAGGTCAATGAAGGGTTCACTGATGGCCACAACATCCACCTTGCCAGAGTTAAAAGCAGCCCTGGTGATCAGGCGTTCAATACAGCCAAATCTGTTCACTCTGACTTTCACCATCTTGTCCAGATCACTGGCTGCACAGGAAGAATGGCTGTTGGTAGGCATGCAGGAGCAGAGAGCCCAGGATCTGTTCTTATGGCTATGGTACTGGGCATCATGAGGTAATTATATGAATTCCAAGGGGAAAACAGCTTGATTACCCATTCATCCATTAAGTAATTCTATTGAATTTACTTATCTTTACATTGCCTAAATTATAAATACTAATTACTTTAATATTGTATTTGTTAGCTTTTATAGCACAAAGACACTGAAAACATAAAGGTTTAAGATGATGAAAGTTTAGGCTTTAATATTTTGTTGATCAGTAACCAATTCTTTTGGCCTTAGATGGTTGGTAAAGCTGGACTATCTTAGAGGGACTTACTAACAAGGCTGGGCTCTGAGAGGTCTTACCTTGGATGGTGCATGTGACATAGAAGGTGTCCAGCAGCAAGAAAGGGAAACTTCAGTGCCTATCTGGCATTTAGATGTGCATCCCATTTGCTAGTGTCTCACTGGCCAAAGCCTATCACCTTGGCTCAAATCAGTGTGGAGGAGATTGCACAACTGTGTGGCAAGAGACGATTCGTGGGGCCATTACCACAGCCATCTACCATGGCACACTGCCATTTTCTTTCTACCCCAGTGGTTCCCCAAGTATGGCCGAGGCACCATGGGACACCATGCTGTCTCCACAGTGGGATAGTAAAGTATTTTAAAATTTTGAATGGGAAACAGTTAAACTCGATGATTGCTGTGTTAGGTCCAAGAAGCCCACCGCATGAAGAAAGACTCCAAGAGGCGTCCTCTCATGCAAAAGCAAGGGGATTTTATTTTCCATGCATGCAAGGGGCTCCTCCAACGCGCAGGGACCGAGAGCCCTGAGCTGACCATGGGCTGGGCTTTAAGCCCAAAGACCAAGGGAGGAGAGGTTTTGCGAGCGTGGTTACTTAAAGAAGCAAATGGCATTGGTTAATTTAAATGGCTCCTTTTACAATTATTGGTGGGGACAGTTATGAGGAAGTTTAGAGTTGAGCTGTGAGGATGTTTCCTAATATGGACAGCAAATGTCCGGTCAGGGCGCATTCTGCAAATTTCTTTACCTCTTTGTCAGGATTACCTAAGGGGGAGGAGTATGCGGAGACGCAGGATGGGGACACAGATCAGTCCGCAGCAAGTTAGGACTTGCCCTTTTAAAGCCTGCAAGTTGGGGCATGTCCCTAGTCCGGGAAATTTCTGTACCGGGGACATGTTGGTAACAATCTCTCTTACAGCTGGACATCACACAAAGTACTAGCTTGAGATAGTTTGCAGAGTCAGCATCACCCTGGTCCATTCCTTTGGTGTACTTTCCCCCCCTGACAGTACTGTGGATTGAATCCTGAGGAAAAAATAAGTTTTGCTAAATAACTTCTGTTGTACGTTATCAGTTGAAGCCGAAAGAAAGGACAGGAAGACTAGATTAATACAGCCTCAGAGGTCTCACCGAACTTAGTCTCACTCTAAATTAGCCCCAAACCACTGAAACTTCTCACATTCACTGAGGGCTACAAACGGGCCAAGGAATGTGCACAACTAATTTGGTTTAAGCAAGCTGTTATTTATATCACCTTCTGGCAGTCACCAAACTCTAAGTTTACACATCACTAGTTGGTAACTTCTCAGGTAAAGGAACAAAGAACAGACAAGGCATTGCCTCCAGGAATCTATTACCTTGCCTCAAGCTTACTGGAATTATAAGGGGCCAGCTTCCTTAGGCTCTGTTCTTTGTTCCTTGCTCCCCCAGTACAACAAGCTTCTGATTCATATCTCTACACTTCTCCATTTCTGTTTTGTGCTGAATTTTTATGAAGCATCAGAGCTAGAACTGTAGATGGTTGATTCAAGGTTGGTTGGTGGGTTCATCCTAGTCACCGGGCTAGGCAAGGTATATAAACAGCATAGAGCCAACATGAGCAAATTATTACTATACTCCCACTAAAGCACGGTCTAGCGTGAAAAGGATTATAGTTTTTGATACAATTAGAGATGCCTTGTAACAGTATCAGACAATTTTGACAATTGTTTTGCAAAAGTATTACCAATATGTTGCTGAAGAGACAGGATATCAGAGGTAATATTACCATGAAGCAGTAAATGTCTTTTTACATTTTTCCATGGGAAATGGGTTTGCTTCCATGGAATTGGAGTTACACAGAATGAGGAGGTATTCCAATCACATTTTAAATGAAGTTGACCCTGCAGATTAACAACTTGATCTCCTAGCATAATGACAGCTTGTTCTCAATCATTTATCTTAGTATTTAATTTTGATTCTATGTGTCTTTGTGAAGTTGATAATTGTTCTGAATCCTTGTGCCATTGCTGCACAAAATGAACAGTTTGTACACCTTGACTCAATGCTACTCCAGCTATAGCAGCCGTGGCTCGTACTGTTACTATTTCTAAAATTATGCTATCAAGAGTTTGATCATTCTTTTAGTTTCTTTTTGATTTTCTGCAGGGTCTCACTACACAACCCAGATTCATAGTGATCTTCCTGATTTCTGCCTCCCTAGTTTTGGGATTACAGGCATGTGTCACCATGCCCGGATTCCATTGCTGGCTTGTAGGGCCCAAATGAGTTTTACTTCGCCATTCTGTTCTGTATGCGCCACCTTAGTACATCAGCTAACCTTGTCAGCTAAATTACTGCCTAATGAACTAATGCTGTGAACCTTTGCCCCACTAGGGCCTATAATCCCTGTTCCTAAAACAAAGAGGACATAAAAACCTCAGGTGGGGTCATAAACCTCAGGCCTAGCTTGGAAAAACATTTAATCTCCGGTCTGGTGACACTCTTGTAAAATAGGTCACTTTTCACAAGTAAACCCACCCGTTCTCGGAATGCAGCTAAAACCACAGAGTTAGCTAGTAGCTGCCCTTTGGCCTATCCCTCTTAGTTACCCTAAAAAGTCAAATATTCTCAAACCCCTCCTCCCTTTGTCTTTGGGCTTAAAACCCAACCCACAGTCAGCTCGGGGCTTCTTTGTTCCTGTGCGTTCAGTGAGCCCCATGCATGCATGGAAAATAAAATCCCCTTGCTTTTTCATGAGAGGACGTCTCTTGGAGTCTTTCTTCATGCGGTGGGCTTCTCAGACCTAACAGGCTCAGTGTGCTCACAGGAGGGCCCAGTGTGGCATGCAGAGCCAGGGATCGAACCTTGGCCCCTATGCTTACCTAAGCAAGTTCTTAGTCCACTGAGCTATGCCTTTGGCTCTTCAGTCATTCTTTTTGTTCTCTTCTTTAGTGTCTCCAGCAAATGTTGGAATAGCATCATGGAAGGACAGTCTTGCCAATGGGCATTGTAGTTGCACAGGAAGCAAGATTCTGGTTCTTGCCTTAAGAATATGGATGTTATCCCTAGAAAAGTTAGGGCTCATAGAAGAATTTAGACATGTATGTAAAGAACAATTGTTATGTGCAATGGCACAGTTAAAAGGGTTTCAATAACTAGGTCCCACCAGCAACAAATAAGGGAGGTGAACACATGTCTGTGCAACATGTGTAGTGTTCCCTTTAATTTTTAGATATAAATTGTAGGAGGATAGGTTCCTTCATATATAACTTTTCCATGCTGGCATATGTTTTAAGAGTTAATCAACTTCCAAAGATGATGTTGAATTGGTCCCCCAGGAAGATGAGGGACACTAGGGGAGATTCCTTCCCTATGCCACTTTATCGTATCATTGGCATTTTTAGTGCTAGTATAAATCTCATCACTGATGTCTTTTTTTTTTTTTTTTTTTGTCTTTTTGAGACAGGGTCTCACTATGCAGTTCAGGCTGGCCTTAAGCTCACTTTGTAGCTCAGGCTGGTCTTGAACTCACAACAATCCTCCTGCCTCAGCCTCCCGAGTGCTGGGATTACAGGCATGCGCCACCACGCCCGGCACTGATGTTTTATTTCTATCTAATTCCTTTCCCTCTGCTGACTGTGCTAAGCCATGGGGGCTCCAATCTATGACACTTCCATCAGAAATATTAACCAATACCTTCGCTGCTCCTCCCCTACCGATTTCCCAATGTACCCAATCACTGAGGCGAGCAACATTGGCAGTCTGTCAGGGTGGCATATCTCAAAGTGGAAGCATTCCATCATCAGCTATATCTTTAAAATCTTGTCCCTGTAAAAGAAAAAAACAATCCCCCTTTTCCTCCTTTGTCCCTGGTGTTTCAGACTCATGTGCTTGCTTTTAAGCAGTGAAATCCATTCCCAATACAAATAGGCTAGCCATTTACTCCAATCTCATAGAACGGAATTCTGGTTGGTGTATTCATGTGTGTTCTCATAGTATTTCCCTCTTTTCATTTAATGACAGTTTTCTTTTATTTATTATTTACTTATTTTTAATTAATTTTATTGAGAAATAGCAACGAGACAGTTTCAAAACAGGTTAGGAGGACAGCTACAGTTTTCTGCTGACATAGGGCCAGGCAATGTAGTATGAGTTCTAATGTGCATAAGAAAGAGAGGCTGATTTCTATTTTTAATAAGCTGCTGCAGCATAGAAAACAACTGCATTAACTTGGAACCATCCAGAATCTAAGATGTAGTTTCCTTTTCTTTTACTGTGTGTTCCTCAGCATACTGGGAACCAATGACAAGTTTTAATGAATCAGAGAAGTCCTGTATTAACATAATAATGGCAGCTAACTCTGCCTTTTGAGTGGAACAAAAAGCAGTTTGTTTTTATCTTTACCTTTTCGACAATCCTTTCTCATATGACCCAATTTACCATAATTGAAATAAATTATACAGCACAAAACTTCCCAATCATGAGGACTTAATCTATGTTCATTTGTTAATGCTTGCATTAATCCAATTATGTAAGTTGATTGCATCGTTAGGTGGGCGCTGCTAAGTGACCACAAGAAAAACTAAGCCTCTATGTCTTCATTTTCTTCCTTGTAGTGAAGCCTGAGTCACTGTCATTTATCCTCATATGGAGGAGCAGAGGGTGATGGGCAGAGCTCAGGGAGGAGGTAGAGTTTGAATTTCAGCAAACATTAAAGGTGGAGTTGAAATATCTAATCCCTCTATCAATTGGATATCTTTCACAGGACTCGCCTCCTTGGTCTGAGGAATAGGAGAAAGCTTGAGGAAAATGAATTTCAGAGCAGTTTTCTCTCTGCTGGGGATGTGATTCCTCAGTGTCAGATTGCAGATTCCAAAGCCAAGGAAATCAAAGGGGGAACACACACTAGCTTCTCCTAGTTGACTAGCTCTGCCTAGAGCTCTCCTAACCTGTTTCAAAACTTTTAAATTTAAAGTAGCCTGTCCCTTTGGCTGTAACCAATAACGTCGCCTCTTAATTTTATTATATTTTTTAAGGAAGGATCTACAAGGTGTTCAGGGTCTCACTACTAGACTGGACTCTTAGTGATCTGCCTCTTTTTTTTTTTTATATGATTCTTTATAGTTTTTACTTTATTTATTTATTTATTTATTTATTTATTTTTGTATTTCTGCTTTTCGCTTGTTATACTAGGGAGACTACATGTTATTTACACATGTGTGTTTGGTTTATTTCACTTATGAGTGTATGTTCAAGTGGCATCCACTTCAGTATAAATGCTTCAAACTTA
>PVKA01042856.1:0-17113 GCA_004027165.1 Ctenomys sociabilis | reverse complement strand
CACTACAGGGTCTACAGGGTCTCACTACATAGATTGGAATCATAGTGGTTCTGATTTCAGCCTCCCAAGGGCTGGGATTACAGGTGTGCACCAACACCCCGGTTGCTATGCTCTGCTTAAGCAGGCACTTTAGTCCGCTGAGCTATCTCACCGGCCCGATGATGTCATCTTATTACTCTCATGAATGAGGTTTTAGTCATCTTCATTTTATGGATGAGGCTGAAAGAGAGAAGAAGAGAAGGGAAGGGGGGAGAGACAGACAGACAGACACAGAGAGAGAGAGAGACAGAGGAAGATATTTAGCAAAATTATGCAGAAACATGTAGTTTCTAACTAGTAGTGAATTTGAGTCAAGATCTGTCTACCAATGAATGTGCACAGTCTAAATGGAATTTAATACTCATCCATAGAGATAAAAAGATAAAATAATACAAATAATACATGCAAATTTTTCAGGAAAGACCTAGAGTAACACTGTTCAAGTGAGGAGTTGTCACTGGGGACTCTCAGCATCAAGAAGGCTTTGTAGGGAAGCCTCTCACAGACTTTCCAAGAAGCACTTAGATTTGGAACCTAAAAAGAGAAGAAGAAAAACGTGAGGAAAACAATGGATCTGCTCCTGGCTTTTCAGGACCCTAAGACCTGAGTTAAGCTGACTACAAAGTCCTGCTGAGGGAAGAGCATTAGGTCTTTCTGATCTACCTGCAGAAGATACCAAACTCCCATTTTTCTCATTTCTACAGGTACTGTCAAGCTATTTCCTTTATGCACTTAGCTAGTAGGGATTGAATTATTCTCAGCCATCTTCCAGTATAGGTTTGGATTCCAGAAACTTGACCTGGTGCATTCAGTATAACAAAATATTTAGAGCATGGTAGCTATGAACAAAACTTTTTAGATTTTTCTCAGAACCTTATGATAATTAAGTTACCACAAATGTGTGTCTATACTGTCAAATACAGACACATAAATATATTTCTTTGCACAAATGGCAGCTATAACTACAACATATGTATCTTCTGCATCTTTCTGCACTTCTTCTTTAATGTATATCATAGTTTCATATCATATAAACATCATTTTCATATCAGTATAACATCATTTCTTTTTCTTTTTTTTAATTTTACGTATTTGGTACAGGGTCTCACTGTGCAGCTCATACTCATAGTGATCCTCCTATTTCAGCCGCCTCAGAACTGAGATTACAGACATGCACCACCATGTCTGGTCTCGGTAGCCAGCTTGGTGTGCCCGGTGTGGAACCGGCATGACATGCCTTCCTGGGGATCAAACCTGCGTCCTTGTGCTTGCCTAAATAGGCATTGAGACTACTGAGCTGTCTTCTCATGCTTCATTTCTTTTAGTGGCTGTATTTTATTTTTATTTTAAAGATAATAAAAAAATTTACAGCAATAAATAATTTCAGGAAATCAACAGTGGTTGTTATATGGCATATTGTTATCTTCAAAATAGTCGACTCCCAAGTGTAAACATCATAGTATCTTCCTAGTATAAGAAACTAAAAAAAAAAATTTAATCCAACAAGTAAAACAGCTTTGTGAAAGGGAAAGTAACTGCACTGCATTGTATTGTGGCTACATGTTGTGATTGAATGATTTCTTTCAAACTCTATTCTTTGCCCCTTAGGTTGTTTCTTTTGGTTTTCTATTACAAAGAACATGTCATGTAAATACCTTGAGCTTATAACACAGCATAAATGCCTAAGAATGGAATTTCTGAGTTAAATGGCATGTGGATTTTTAGTTTTTAAGGATAGTGCCAAAATTTCCTTCACAAAGGTTGATGCTTGGTTTTGAAAAATTAACTGAAGTGAATTTGTTATCTTGTACAAATGAAGCATTGTCCATAATCTGTTGGCTCCACCAAAGCTGCCAGCAATGAAAGCATGAGAATTTCAGTTCCTTTTCTCTGTTTTACTAGCAATGTACAAAGCATAACATAAAAGAACAGGCTATTAGTTTGGGTAATTGCACTGCTGACTTCTACTGGTCTATTGAAAAGAACAACTAATGTTTAAATTTTTTCTTTTTTCTTTTTTTTTTCAGTACCAGGGACTGAACTCAGGACCCTGTTCTTGCCAGACAAGTGCTTATTCTACTGAGCCATATCTCCGGACCCTATTTTTTTTTCTTCCTTTTAATTTTTTGGACCAATGTTGCGTGCTTATATCAGGTGATCTGAATAACTAATTTGAAGACAACAATACACAACATAACAACCATTGTTGAATTCCTGTCATTTTGCTTAGTGAAATTGTGCATTGCTTCTACATTTTTTTTTTGTGCTAATTTTTATTCTTTTCTTAAAAATACTGTATGACAGGGTCCAGGGAGATAGCTCAGCAGCACAAGTGCCTGCCTAGCAAGTGCAAGGTAATGAGTTCTATCTCTGATACCAAAACAAAAAACAAACAGGTCCTTGCCCCCAATCCTGAGAGAGTGAGAAGTATTGTGACTCTTCCAGTACCCGACCCCCCACACCTGGCCTGGTTAGTGTGTGGGAGAACTACTGGCTTCCTGGCATGTCTCCAGCGGCCAGGGCCATCTGGAGCCCCCGACCCCAAGACCTCCAAGCCAGTGAGACATTCTGAGACTCTCTACGCAATACACCCCAACCCATCCTGCCCTACAACTCCCTGGAGCCCCCACCCCCAAGCCCGCCAAGGCACCGGATCCACCCTCGCCTGGCCTGGTGAATGTGTGGGAGAGCTTTTGTGCTCTCCAGTGCTCTCTGGGCCAGGGACACAACAGAGGGGAACCACAGGCTCAAAGTTGTACCAGAAGGGTTGCAGTAAAAAGGAACTGAACACAACAGCTAGATCCAGGCCAGGTATAACTAGATAATCTCAAACTTAATAGACTGGCACCCAAATCTCATTATGCGCTAAGTTTGTAGCTAAACCAAAGCTCTACACCAAAGGTCAGAGGTCAGTGCTATACAAAATGACAAAGACAAGGAGCAAAATGCAATCTCAGCCCTCGAGCTCACCAATAAATGCAGAGGACACAAGCTCAGCTGAAATGAATGAATTAACAGAGGCAGAAGCAAAGAAACAACAGCAGAAAGCTATAGAGGAACTAACGCCTGAAATAAAAAAAGAAATTTTTGAATACATAGCATCTGAAGTAATGAATCAAATCCAGAAACATATAGGAGAACCCAATGCCCACCAAGAACAAATGCAGAGAACACTATTCCAGCTAAAACATATGAATTAACAGCATTGTAAGCAAAGAAAGAACAGCAGAAAGGTAAAGAGGAACATAAAGTAGAAATATTTTTTGAAATAAAAAAATCTTTGAAATCATAGCATCTGAGTAGAGAATCAATTCAGAAATATATAGAGGAAACCCAATTTGGAAAAAAACTATTCAGAATGTGGCAGATTCCTGTAATGAGCGATACAGGAAAGAAATAGGTCACATGAAACAGAGTCAAAGAGATATAGCAGAACTTAAAATCTCAATCACGAGTCTACAAAACCATTTGAGTGAAAGCAAAGACAGAGTTTCAGATCTTGAAGACCCTTGTGCAGTTTCTGAAAAGGTGAGAAAGGATCTCTTCAAAACAACAAGGATGCAGGAAAAAATAATCCATCACCTGCACAATGACACCAAGATGAACAATGTGAGATTAATTGGCATCGATGAGAAAGAAGAAGTCAATGCAAATGATATAAAAAGAATATGGGCAGAAGTAATAGCAGAAAACTTCCCAAATATGAGGAAACAATCTGACATTCAGGGAACCGAAGCATATAGAACTCCAAATAACTTCAACCCAAATAAAAACACACTGAGATATATAATAATCGAGATCCCAGAAATACAGCACAAGAAGAATATATGAAAGCTGCTAGAGAAAAGAAGCAAATCACATTCAAAGGAAAATCCATCAGAATTACAGCTGACCTCTCTACACAAACTGTGAAGGCAAGGAGAGCATGGAGCAGAGTTCTTCAAGTCTTGTATGAAAACAAACTCCAGCCCAGATTACTATACCCTGCAAAACTCTCTTTCAAGTTTGATGGAGAAGTGAAATACTTCCATGACAAAGAACAACTAAAGAATTTCATGATGACAAAGCCAACACTACACAGACTACTGAAAAATGTTCTAGAGAGAGACCATGATGACCACAACTCTACGAATCATAATGGAAGGAACCCATTTAAACAATTAAACATTAACACAAAAAGGACTAAACAACAACAGGTAAATAACATGACAAACATAAATCAACACATTTCAGTTATAACCATCTACGTAAGGGGACTCAATTCTCCAATTAAGAGAAATAGACTGGCACAGTGGATTAGAAAACAAAACCCAACAGTATGCTGTATACAAGAAACACGCTTAACTCAAAAAGACATTCATAGGTTTAAAATCAAAGGATGGAAAACAATACTACATGCCCCAGCACCTCACAAAAAAGCAGGGGAAGCAATTCTGTTGTCACACAGTCGCAACTTCAAACCAAGAATGATCAAACGACACAAAGAAGGCCACTATATATTGGTTAGAGGAAACATGCAAGAGGAAGCGGTAACACTCATAAATATCTATGCACCAAACGTGGGAGCACCCAACTATATAAGACAAATCTTAATAGACATGAAAAATCTAATATCCAAGACCAAAATCTTAACAGGAGACCTTAACACCCCCTTATCTCAAAAAGATAGGTCAACCAGACAAAAACCTAGAAAAGAAGTAGCAGAACTGAACCAGAGCTTGGAATAAATTGACATGGTAGACCTATACACAGTGTTCCACCCAACCACAGCTGAATACACATCTTTTTTTCAGCTGCACATTTTTTAAATAAATAAATAAAACAGGCCGCATACTAGTCCATAGGTCATGCTTAACTATATGTAAGAAAGGGGCTGGGGAGATGGCTCAGTGGAATAAGTGCTTGCCTGGCAAGCACAAGGGCCTGAGTTCAATCCCAGGTTCCACCAAAAAAAAAAAAAAAGTATATGTAAGAAAGCAGAAATTATCCCATGCATATTATCTGACCACAGTGCAAGGAACCTGTAAATAAACGACAAAAGAAACCACCAAAACCTCATTAAATACATGGAAATGACACAACACCCTAATCAGCAATCAATGGGTCACATGAAATCAAACAAGAAATCCAACAATATCTACAATTCAATGGAAATTCAGCCACAACTTATCCAAATTTATGGGATGCACTGAAAGCAGTTCTCAGAGTAAAATTCATACCTGTGAACTCACACATTACAAAAACAGAATGGGAACAAATAAGCACCCTAATGCTGTACCTCAGATATCTAGAAAACGAAGAGCAAACCAAACCCAGAGCCCAAAGACAGGAACAAATCATAAAGATTAGAGCAGAAATCAATTCAATTGAGATGAAGAAAAAAGTTCAATCAATGAATCAAAAAGCTGGCTCTTTGAAAGACTAAACAAAATTGATCAGCCCCTTGCTAACCTCATCAAAAAGAGGAAAGAAAAAATTCAAATACAAGCAATAAGGAAAGAAAAAGGTGAAATCACCACAGATCCAATGGAAATTTAGAAGATTATTAATAGCTACTTCGAGAATCTTTACACTAACAGAATAGAAGACACAGAAGAAACAGACAAATTCCTAGAAAGCTACAAATTACCAAAAGTGAATCAAGAAGATATAACAACTCTCAGTAAGCCAATAACAGCCAATAAGGTATGAAACAGAAGAAAAAGCCTATTGACAAAGAAAAGTCCAGGTCCTGATGGATTCACAGATGAGTTCTACAAGAAATTTATAGAAGACATAATCCCTACACTCCTCAAACTCTTCAATGAAATTGAAAACAAAGCAGTCCTCCCAAAATCATTTCTGGAGGCAAGTGTTATACTGATTCCAAAATCAGAGAAAGACAAGTCTAAAAAAGAGGACTACAGGCCAATCCCCCTCATGAACATAGATGCAAAAATCCTCAATAAAATCCTTGCAAATAGAATACAGAAAATCATTAAGAAGATCGTACATGATGACCAGGTAGGATTCATCCCAGGGAAGCAAGGATGGTTCAATATTCAAAACCCTGTGAGTTTAATACACTATATTAATTGACTGAAATCTTAAAACTACATGATCATCTCAACTGATACAGAAAAAGCTTTTGACAAAGTCCAAAACGACTTCATGTTCAAAGTCCTACAGAAAATTGGAATAGAAGGCCTCTATCTCAATTTAATAAAAGCCATCTATGACAACCCAACAGCTAATGTAATTCTAAACAGGGAAATCTGAAATCTTTTACTCTTAGATCAGGTACAAGACAAGGATGTCCTCTATCACCCCTCCTATTCAATATAGTTTTGGAATCATTAGTTACAGCCTTTAGACAAGAAGGAGAAATAAAAGGAATATGAATAGGTAAAGAAGAAGTTAAATTATCATTATTTGCAGATGACATGATACTTTACTTGGAAGATCCAAAAAGCTCCACCAAGAAGCAACTGGAATTGATACACAAATTCAGTAGCATAGCAGGATACAAAGTCAATACTCAAAAGTCAATAGCATTCCTCTACACAAATAACAAAAACACTGAGAGGGAAACTAGAAGCAATACCTCTTACAATAGCACCATGGAAAATGAAATACCTTGGCATTCATTTAATCAAGGAAGCCAAAGATCTTTTTATGAAAATCACAGTACTCTAAGAAAAGATGTTGTACAGGATTTCAGAAAATGGAAAGATATTCCCTGTCTCTGGATAGGAAGAACCAACATCGTGAAGATGCCCATACTCCCAAAATTGTTGTACAGATTCAATGCAATCCCTATCAAACTACCACCAACATACCTCCCAGACCTAGAGAAATCGTTCCTAAAATTTATTTAGAACCAGAAAAGACCTAGAATTACTAGGGAATCTGGGCAACAAAGACAAGCCAGAAGGCATTAAAGTTCCTGACTTGAAATTATACTGCAAAACTTCTATGATAGAATCAGCATGTCATTGGCAAAGAAGCGTATACCTGAGTATCAATGGTTAGAAGATTAGGTTAGAAGATTCAAAGCCCTCTATGAACACTTTCAGCCACCTGATCTTCCACAACAGAGCCAAACACACTTACTGGAAGAAAGATAGCCTCTTTAAACAAATGGCGCTGGGAAAACAGGCTGTTTACATGCTGAAAAATAAAGCTTGACCCAGGTCTATCACCATGCAATAAGCTAAAATTAAAATGGATTAAAGGTCTAAACATTAAAACAGAAACACTCAATATACTGGAAGCGAATGTAGGAGGAGCTCTTGAAGACATAAAGGTAAGCAAAAAGTTAATGAACAAAAATCAAATCACCCAGGCAATACTTGAAAGAATTAACAACCGGGACCTCCTCTTATTGAGAAGTTTTTGCAGTCAAAAGAAATTACCAACAAAGTGAAAAGAAAACCCACAAATTTTGAAAAAATCCTAACTAAAAAGCACTCAGACAAAGGTCTGCTCTCTAGAATTTATAAAGAACTAAAAAAGCATTAGGGCCCCTAAATTTAAAGACCCAATCCAGAAGTGGACATCTGAAGTGAAAACACAATTCTCAAGAATTCACAAGAGATCAAAGAAGTGAATAAAATGAAAAAATGCTCCACATCACTAACCAGCCATGGAATGCAAATTGAAACACTGAGATACCATCTCACCCCAAAATGAATGGCTATCATAAAGAAATCAACCAACAATAAATATTGGAGAGGCTGTGGAGAAAAGGGAACCCTTCTCCACTGCTGATGGGAATGTAGACTGGCGCAACTATTATGAAAATCAGTGTGGAGACTCCTTCAAAGACTAGGACTGGAAATCCCATACAAGCCAGCTATATCCCTACTGGGAATTTTCCTAGATGAACTTCAAATGCCATATCATAGGGATATATGTGTACCTATGTTTATAGCAGCACAATTTCTGATAGCCAAATGTGAAAACAACCAAGATGACGGTCACAAGAGCAATGGTTGAAAAAGATGTGTTATTTTTATACAACGAAGTATTACTCAGCTATAAAGAATGATAAACTTCAAGCATTTATATTTAAGTGGATGCCACTTGAAGATATACTCATCAGTAAAATAAACCAGACCCACATGTGTAAATATCATATAGTCTCCCTAGTATAAGAACTCAAATGAAGAAATACAAATAGAAAGGTCTAACACAATTGAAAGGAAAGCGAGAACGTGAGGATTGGATGATGAGAGGTCAAGGAGAAAAGCTAGGAAACACAATAGAGGCCATACATTTATATGCACAAGATGTTAAGGCAATGATCCTGAAAAACATCAGCAGGTTTTTGAAACAAGCAGTTAAATGGTAGGATTCTAACCCTGACTATTCATGCTGATACCTGTGAACCAAGCAACTGCATTGAAGATAGCAGTGGGTAATAGAAGAGTCACGCTGGATTGCCTGTCATTTTCGTCTTCTAAATATGTACTTCTTGTCATGACATACCAAATATTACTATACTGTCTTTCAAATAAAAGACTTTTTTTTTTTAAAATAAAGGGTAATAAATGAAAAAAAGGCACAAGATACTTAAATGTCACAAGAAAGTTCTGCTACAATGCTATATATATGGTTAGATTTCTAAATTACTGTGTAAATATATGTAAGTGTTCATTCCTACTTTTAAAAAAATCTTATTTCTTCATATTCTGGAAGGACTTAGTTTAACATATCAATACGTGATGGAAAATACCTCTTCCATGTTATGCCTATGACGTTTGATATTTAGACAGATAGTGAGGGTAAATGAAACTGCATATATTACAGGGTAATAATAAGCTTCTCTTCTGGAGGATTAACAGCTTAAGTTTGCAGATCAAAAATTGGAGAAAAGGAAGGGCTGCAAAGACAGCCAACATTTTGCTCCTAGCCTTTCAAGGTCAGTGAAGACTCAGGACATACAACCTGTACTGTAACATCATGTAACTCAGTTATGTCCCAAATTTTCTGATTAAGGAGAATATGGAGCCACAGAGGAATGTGATTGATGATGTATATTGCACCTAAGGAGAGTCACATGGAGAGAAAATCTTCTCTCGGGCTTTCACAGAGAGCAAATTGGTCAAGCAATGCCCATGACGCATCCACATGGCTGACACTGACAAAAGATCTGCAAACTGTGTTACAGGGTTGCAGGATAAATCCTGAGGGTATTTGCCTGACCTTATCAGATACAAAAGTTACATTTCTTGTTATATAGGCCATGCTTCTCTTGGTCTTAACCATCCAGAAGAAAAGTATAAAAAGGATGTATATAAAGTAAAGCCATATTAACATGCTGAGCTGTGAAAGACTCAAGTGAACAACTTTTGCGGATAGCGTACTACTATTGTAGACTGCTGGACTGTGTTGGCTTGTTTTGCTGAATCACACTCCTATAGCATTTAGATGCCAATGGAATACACATCTCAGACAGGACTAAACAAAAAAAAAAAAAAAAAAAAAAAAAAAAAAAAAAAAAAAAAAAAAAAAAAAAAAAAAAAAAAAAAAAAAAAAAAGAAAAGAGGGATGCAAAAGAAGGTCCATTCTATATGTGTATATACAGTATAGTTAGAATACATATGCACCTACTTTCGCTTAAATCAATGAGAAGAAAGATGTGTTCTAATAGTGTTTGTACAGAATATCCTGTCTGTATCTTGTAATATGGATAACCACTAAGAAGACAACAATGTACAAGGTATTAATTATTGAAACTGTCCTATTAATCAGCTTTGAAACTTGCTTATTGCTATTTGTTGCTCAATAAAATCAAATATGAACTTAACCCTGACTCTAATCATAATCCTAAACTTCCCCCTAAGTCTATCCTAACCCAACACTAACCTTAACCCTAACACTAAACCTAACCTTGATCCGAACTCTAAGCCTAACACTAACACAAACCCTAACTCTAAATAATGAAACTAACTCTAATCCTTATCCCAACTCCATCCTAATCCTAACATTAACCTTAACTGTAACCCCAACACTAACCCTATCACTATCCTAGCCCTAACACAAACTTAACCCTAAATAATAACCTTAAATCTATCCCTAAACTTGACCATAAACCTAATCCTAACCCTAACTTTATCATAACCCTAAACATAAGCCTAATCCTAACCCTAATTCTATCCTAAACCTAACCCTAAATCCTAACCATAAACCTACCCTCTCTCTAACTGCTACCCTAACCATAACCCTATCTTTATCCTTACATTAACACTAACCTTAATCCTAACCATAACCATAAATATGAAACCAAACCCTAACCCTGAATCCTAATCCTAACAATAACAGTAAATCTAACCCTAGCCCTGACACTATCTTGAACTGAATGCTAAAACTAACACTAATACTACACCTAAATTTTAATCCTAACCCTAAATCCTAACCCTAGTCCTAACCCTAAACCTAATCCTAAGCCTAACATTAACCTAATGCTAATGCTAATCTTAACCATAACTCTATCCTAAACAACGCTAACACTAACTTTATACTAAACCTAACTCTAACCAGAATCCTAAACATAGCACTAACTCTAAATCTAAATCTTAACCATAAACCTACCCTCAATGTATCCTAACCCTAACCCTAACTCTAAACCCAAATCCTATCCCTCCCACTACCCCTAACACTATGCTAATCCTAACCCTAACCCTAACCCTAACACAAACACTAACACTAAATCCTAAACCTAAATCTAATGCTAAAGCTAAGTGTAATTGTAACCCTAACCTTAACTCTAGTAACTCTAATCCTAACCATAACTCTAACTCTAAACATAAATTCTTACACTAAACCTAACCTTAACCCTATCCTAACCAGAATCCTAACATTAAATCTAACACTAACTCCTTACACTAACCCTAACACTAACTCTAACCCCAATCATAAACCTTATCATATGTAACACTAAGAATAACTCTAAATCTAAACCCTAAGCCTAATTCTAAACCTAAACCTAATCCTAATGTTAATTCTATCCTAAACTTAACCGTAAACCTAACTCTAACTCTATCCTAAATCTAACACTAAACCTAACCCTAACACTAACCCTAACCCTAAATGATAACCCTAACCCTAACTCTAACCACAATTCTAACCCTAACCCAAACTTTATACTAACCTTAAAATTAACCTAACACTAATTCTAACTAAATCCTAACTGTAATACTAACCCTATTCCTAACCCTATATACTAACCCTAACACTAACCTAATCCCAACCCAAACGCTAAAGTTAACTCTAACCTGAAATCGTAATGCTATTCTAATCCTAACAATAACCCTAACTCTAACACTAAATCCTAACTCTAATCCTAACCTTAACATGAACAATATTCCTAACCCTAAATCTAATTCTAACCCTAAATCCTAACTATAACATTAACCCTAACTCTATCCTAACACTAACCCTAACCGTAAGACTAACCCTAACCCTAAATCCTAACCCCCAACCTAACCCTAATCATAATCATAACCCTAACACTAACTATATCCTAACCCTAAATCTTACCATAAATCCCAACACTAACCCTACCCTAAGCCTGTAATAACTTGAATCCCAACACTAAACCTACCACTAAATCCTCACACAAACCCTAACACTAACCCTAACAGTATGATAACCCTTATCCTAACACAAACACTAAGTCCTAACCCTAACCCTAAACCTAATCCTAATCTCAATTTTTCCTAAAGCTAAATCTAACATTAACCATAACCCTAAATTCTAACCATCACCTTAAATACTAAATCTAAACCTAACCCTAACCTTAACTGTAACCCTAAACTTAACCCTAACCTTAACTTTATCCTAACCCTTACTCTAAACCTAATCCTAACTTTAACTCTAACCCTAAATCCTAATCTCAACCCTAACACTAATCTTAACCTTAAATCTTGTACCTAATCACAAACCTAACTCTAAGTGTAATCCTAACCCTAATCTTAACTCTAACCCTAAATCCTAATATAAACCTAACACTAACTCTATCCTAACCCTAACCTAATCCTAATTCTAAGTCTAACCCTAAATTCTAAGCCTAACCCTAACCCTAACTCTATCCTAACAATAGTCCTAACTCTTACCCTAACTCAACCTAGATCCTAACCCTAACCTTATCCTAACTCTAACCCTAAATCCTAAGCCTAACCCTAACCCAAACTCTATCCTAACACTAACTCTAATCCCTAATGAAAACCCTTATCATATGTAACCCTAACTTTAACTCTAAAACTAAACATGAACCCTAACCAGAACCCGAACCCTAACTGTACCCTAACGCTAATCCTTACCCTAACCCTAATCTTAACCCTAACTCTATCCTAAACATAGCTCTAACCTTATCCTAATGCTAACACTAACCATAATCCTAACTCTAACTCGAAATCCTAATCCTAACTGTATCCTAACCATAATGATAACCCTAACTGTAATCCTAACAATAACTCTAAACCTAAATCCTAACACTAAACCTAACCCTACATCGATCCTAACACTAACACTAACCATAACACTAACCCTAACCCTAAATCCTAAACCTAAACCTAACCCTAACCATAATCATAGCCCTAACCCTAACTCTAACCCTACATCCTAACCGTAATCCTAACCGTAACTCTTCTAACTATAACCTTAGCCATCACACTAATTGTAAGCCTAAATGCTAAATCTAACCCTAACATTGAACCTAACCGTAATCATAATACTAACACTAACTCTATCCTAACCATATTCCTAACAATAAAACTAACTAAACATAAACCCTAACATTAACTCTAATCCTAACCCTATACTAACAAGAATCCTAACACTAAACCTACCGCCAAATCCTCACACAAACCCTAACACTAACTCTAACACATAACCATTACCCTTATCATATGTAACCCTAAACTTAACTGTAAATCTAAAACTTAACCCTAAGCATAAACCTAATCCTAACTCCAATTCTAACCTAAACATAACCCTAAATTCTAAACCTAAACCTAGCCCTAACCATAACCCTAACTTTATCCTAACCCTAATACTAACCCTAACTCTAACCCTAAATACTAACTTTAACACTAACTCTAACTTAATCCTAACCCTAATGCAAAACTTAACCTTAACTCTAATCTGAAATCAAAATCCTAGCCCTAACACTATCCTAACCCTAACCCTAACACTAACACTAAACCTAACAAAAATCCTAACTCTAACCCTAACATTAATAAAACAATAATCATAACCCGAAACCTAACCCTAAACCTAAATCCTAAAACAACACTAACCCTAAATCTATCCTAACCCTAATCCTAACACTAACCCTAATGCTTACCATTGATCCTAACACTGACCCTAAACCTAACCCTAGCACTAAACCTAACACTAATTCATAAACCTAAATATAAACCTAACCCTAACTGTTATCCTAAGTCTAAGCCTACCTTTACCCAAAACTCACCCAAACTCTAACCCTAAATCCTAAACCTAACCCTAACCCAAACAAAAACCCTAACACTAACAGTAACCATAACACTATCCTAACTCTAACCTTAACAGTACTCCTAACTCTAACACTAAATCTTAACCCTAACACTAACCCTAACCCTCACTCCAACAGTATCTTAACCTAATGCTAACACTAACTCTAGCACTGTCCTAATCCTAACCCTAACCCTAATACTAAACCTAACACTCAATCCTAACCCTAACTCTAACCATAATCCAAACCTTGATCCTAACTCTATCTTAACACTAATCCTACCATGAACACTAACTCTAACTGTAAATCCTAACACTAACCCTACTACTAACCCTAACCCTAATGCTAACCCTATCCTAATGCTTAACTTAACCCTGACCCTAACACTAACTCTAATACTACCCTAAGTTTAACTCTAAACCTAACAATAACCCTAACACTAAATTCAAACCCTAACCCTAATCCTAAACATATCTCCAACTCTAACCTTAACTCTATTTTAACCCTAATCCTACTCCTAATCCTAACTCTAACACTAAATCCTAAACATAACCCTAACCCTATTCTAACCCTAGACCTAACCATAATCCTAACACTAACCTCAACCCTAAATCCTAACCCTAACAATAGCCCTAAAATTAAGCACAACCCTAACCCTAACCCTGTCTATCCTAACCCTAAACAGTTACCCTAACCCTAACACTAACCTTAAGATTAGTCTAAGCATTACTGTATCCCTATCACTGACCCTTAATCTAAATCCTAATAATTAACCCTATGCCTAACCCTAAACCTAAATCCTAACCATAACCCTAAAACGAAATCCTAATCTTTGCCTTAACCATAACCGTCACCCTACCTGGATGCTAAACTGAAACTTAACCCTCACCCTAACACTAACTCTAACACTATCCTAACCCTAACACTAACCCTACACTAAACTTCACACTAAACCTAAACCTAACCCTCACCCTAATGGTAACCCTCACCCTAATCCTAACTCTATCCTAAGACAAATCCTAACCACAACCCAACTCTAACCCTAAATCCTAAGCCTAATCCTAACCCTAAATATAACCATACCCTAACCATAACCTGAACCTTAAACCTAAACCTAACCCTAGAACTAACACTCATTTTAATAGTACCCTAAGCCTAACCTTAACCCTAACACTAACCCTAAGACTAAATCCTAAATATAAACCTAATCCTAAACCTAATCATAACTGTAACCCTATCCCTAATTGTATTCTAACCCTACTCCCGACTCTAACACTCTGACCCTAAATGCTAACCCTAACCCTAACTCTAATCCTAATCCTATTCTAACCCTTACCTGAACCCAAACTCTAAGCCTCACACTAAAACTAACACTATCCTTAACCTAACCTTAACACGAACCCTAACTCTAAATCCTAAACCTAAACCTACCCTAATAGTAACACTAATATTAACCCTAACATTATCCTAACCCTAGCCTAAACTGAAACAAAACCATAACACTAACCCTAACCCTAAACCTAATGCTAAAATTAACCTAACCCTAACATTAACTTTATCCTAACCCTAATGGTAACTCTAAACCTGACACTAACCCTACACTTAAATCCTAACCTTAACCCTTATTCTAACACTAGCATAACTTTAACCCTAACCGTGAGTTTATCCTAATCCTAAACTTAACAATAACGCTAAATCTAACCCTAAATCCTATCCCTAACCTTAACACTAACCCTGACTCTATCCTTACCATAATGCTAACCCTAAGAATGATACTAACATAACCCTAAATACAAACCATAACCTTAGTCTAACATTAACTCTACCCTAACTGTAACACTATCCCTAACGCTAATCTTAACACTAACCCAAAACCTAACCCTAAATACTAGCTAGGCCACTAACACTATCTGTAAATCCTAACACTAACCCTAACTTAACCCTGTCTTAATCCAAACCTTAACACTAAGCCTAACCATAAATTCTTACACTAACCCTAACACTAACACTAACCCATAACCATAATCCTTATCATATGTAACACTAATAATAAACCTAAAAATAACCCCAACCCTAATACTGACTCTAACCTAACTCTAAGCCTAAAAATAAACCTAACACTAACACTAAATCATAACCCTAACTGTAACCCTATCCTAACTGTAACCCGAAATATCCTAATAATAACAATGAACCTTACCCTAAACCTCACATTAACTCTAAAAGTATTCTAAACCTAACTTTAATCCTTACACTAATTCTAACCCTAGACCCTAAACCCTAAACCCAACCCTAGCTCTAATTATCTGTCCTAACCCTAACCCTAAACCTAATCTCAACCCTATGACTAACACTAACACTAACTTTAACATTGTCCTACCTCTAACCTAAAACTAATACTATCCCTAACCCTAAACCTAACCCTAAGCCTGACACTAACAAAAACCAAAGCTCTATATCATAACCCTAACCCTAACACATAATAACCATAACCCTAACACTACTCCTAACCCTAAATCTAACCTAAGTCTAATCTTTATCCAAACCCAACTGTAAACCTAAATCCTAAACATAGCCCTAACGGTAACCCTAACACTACCCTAACCCTAACACTAATATTAACACTAACCTAAAACCTAAACCTAACCCTAAGAGTAACCCTAACACTAACCTTAACTTTATCTTAATTATAACCCTGGCCCTAAAAAAACCCTAACCTTAACCCTAACACTAAGTCTACCCTAACCCTAATTCCTAACCCCAACACTAAACCTACCCTAACCCTAACACAAAACCTAACCCTAACCCTAATCTGAACTTTATCTTACCCTTAAATATAAGTGTAACCCTAAACATAACCTTAACAGTAATACTAACACTAACTCTACCCTAGCCCTAAACCTAAGCCTAACACTAACCGAAGCCCTACCCTATATCCTAACCCTATCTCTAACCCTAACGCTGACTCTATTTTACAGTTAACCCTAACTTTAATCCTAATAGGGTTAGAGATAGGAAAGGGTTAGGGTTAGGGTTGCAGTTAGAATGCAGTTCAGTTTAGGGTTATGTTTTAAGTTTAAATTTTGGTTTAGGGTTAGGCTTAAGGTTAGGATGGAGATAGGATTAGAGTTAGTTTTTCGGTTAGTGTTATTGTTAAGTTTAGGGTTAGGATTAGGAAACAGGATTAGGTTTAGGGTCACAGTGTTAGGGTTCACGTTTGAGATAGGTTTACATTAGGGTTAGGTTTGGGGTTAGGATTTAGGTTTAGGGTTAAAGTTAACATTAGGGTGAGGATTAGGGTTAGGATAAAGTTAGGGTTAGTGTTACGGTTACCATCAGGTTTAGGATTCAGGGTTAGTGTTAGTGTCAATGTTAGGGTTAGTTTTGGGATAGTGCTATGGTTATTTTTAGAATTAAGGTAAGAGTTAGGTTTAGAATAGAGTTAGTTAGTGTTAGGGTTTGGGTTAAGGTTTAGGGTTATAGTTATGGTTGGTGTTAGGACTAGGGTTAAGATAGAGTTAGGTTAAGGGTTAGGGGTATGCTTAGGGTTACCATTACTGTGAGGTTTATGATTCAGGGTTAAGGTTAATGTTAGGG
>PVKA01042855.1:0-17121 GCA_004027165.1 Ctenomys sociabilis | reverse complement strand
AGTAGGACAGTTTCAATAATTAATACATTGCATATTGTTGTCTTAGTGGTTATTTATTGTACAAGATGCAGACATGATATCCTATCCACAAATAATATTAGAACAAATATTTCTATTCATTGAATTAAGACACAGTAACTGTATATCTATCCTATTTTGAATATACAGATACAAAATGGTCCTTCATTTGTATCCCCTTTTTTGTTTAGTTTTGTCAGAGAAGGGTACTCCATTGTCATTTAAATATTGGAGGGGCCAGGGAGATGGCTCAGGAGAGTAAATGCTTCCCAGGCTAGTGCAAGGACCTGAGTTCAATCCCTGGTTCCACCATAAAATAAATAAATATTGGAGGTGCATGAATTCAGCAAAATAATCCAATATAGTCCAGTAGTCCATAATAGTAGTGGGTTATCCATAGAACTGGCAATGTCAGAAGTTGTCGACTTGAGCCTTTCACAGCTCAGCATATTAATATGGCTTACTTTTTATACTTTCTTTTTATACGTTTCTGCTGGATGGTTAAGACCAAGTTAAAGCAAGATCTATATAACTAAAAATGTAACTTTTGTTTCTGACAAAGTCAGTCAGATCCCCTCAGGATTTAACCTGAAACCCTATACCAGAGTTTGTAGATCCTTTGTCAGTGTCAGCCATATGGATAAGTCATGGCTATTGCTTGACCAATTTGCTTTCTGTAACAACCTGAGAGAATGTTTTTCTCTCCATGTGATTCTTCTCCTCAGGCACACTCTACATCACCAATCACTTTCTTCCGTGGCCTCATAATCTCCTTGATGAGAAAATTTGGGACACAACTGAACATCATGTTACATCATGTTACAGTACAGGTTCTCCTATGTCCTGAGTCCTCACTGACCTTGAAAGGCTAGGGCCAATATGTTGGCTGTCCTTCTTTTCCTCTAATTTTTGGTCAGCAAACTTAGGCTGTTAACTTTCCAGAAGAGAAGCTTTATTATTACCTTACAACATAGGTAGTTGAGCTTAACCTCATTATCTCTCTGAATATCAAACATCTTAGACATAACTCAGAATAGGTATTTTCCATCGAGTATTGATATGTTAAACTTTAAGTCCTTACAGCATATGAAGAAAAAAACTTTTAAAATAAAAAAATATTTAAAAAAAATAGGATTCACTTCTCAAGCAGCTGGATTTTACCATCAAAGGTTATTTCCTTTTGAGCAGAACTCAGTGAGTTCTATTTTCTGAGGCCATTCTCGTTCATGTATGCTCATTTCTCAGGTATGGGAAAATGGGATCCTGCTTTTAACTTGCGATTCTGTGCATATTTTATCACTGTCTGTGCACTGCACCGTGGTATAACCACCCCTGTCTAGAACCACAACACCTGAGGAGGGCAAAGAACAGGAGGCTGTTCAAGGCCAGCCTGGTCCATGTAGCAGGATCCTGTCTCAGAAACCAAAGGTAAAACAAATAAAAAGTGCTATAGAGAGAGAATGATGAGGGGCTGGGGAGATGGCTCAGCCCCTCCCCAGGGGAATAAGCGCTTCACTGGCAAGCACAAGGGCCTGAGTTCAATCCCAAGTTCTGCCAAAAAAAAAAGGAAAAGAAAAGAAAGAAAGAATGATGCCAACTCTCCCTATTCCCAGTTAGCTGTTTTTCTGCCTACATATAATATTAATTCAGTTTTATAATTTCAAGTACAGTAGAGATACCAGATGTGTTTGGGGGCTATTTCTTATCTGGTTATTTTATCACAATTTGAGACTTGATTATTGCTCTTATGCCTTTGGCAGTTCTGAGAAACATCTTCTAGAAACTTAGAAAAGCTGGGGAACAGAAATGCAAAACAGAGAACACCAGATGGGCCTGCTCTGCTGATTCTGCCTCCTAGGTCTCTTGCTTTTGGTTTTGATTTCCTGCTATATTCAGCCAAGTCCCAGAGCTTCTCCAGGGTGGCTTTTGCTGAAGGTATACACCCAGGACCCTCTGGAGATACAGTGATGGAAGGAGGTAATAGGAGTAGAAGTCACTGCTGGGGGGGACTGGAGTTTCAAATAGAGCTCTGTACACAGCAAGTGTGGTCGACCAGATGTACCATCAGCAAACTGTGCTTTCTATGATTTTTCTCTGCCTAGGAAGAGAGAGAGAGACACACACACACAGACAGATGGACAACTAATAGGATCTAAACAGAATTCCTTTTGTAGAATAGTAGATAAAGTGATTGGGAGTAGATAGAGGCAAAATATTTCCATGGTAATAAAGGAGCCCTCAGCTCTCCCTCGCAGAGCTAAAGCGCCCTGTTTTGGCGAGGGCATTTTCTGCCATTCCGATAACACTGGTGTTATAAAATGCATGATGTGATCTCAGAGGGCATTGGGCTCTTAAAGGAATTGTCTAGAGTCTCAGCTCCCACCTGCCTCTGTACATGTGGCATGGGAATTTGCATTTAGGATATTAACATGAGAAAACAGGGGCACCAGAAATTGCAGGGGGCCACAGTGGCCTGGCCTGGTAGAAGCACAGCACTTAGCAGTGTGCAGCTCACAGCAAAACACCTATCTGGTAGTTTTGGTTAAGAGGTCTCCTTCCCATGCCTGAACCACCCTCCTGACCAATTCTAGGGGTGCCGGAATGGGCTAAGGCCACCTGGATTGCCTTCCTTAATTCTGAGGCTGAAAATCAAGAAGCTTTGGTGTTAGAATGTCTCTCAGGTTGGGCTGCTGCTGTTTGTGATGAGCAGAGCATCAGAGGGTTGTGTGAGCTCCTGCCTCATTACTGATTGTAGCAACAGAGAACAGCCCATCACTGACACAAGCAGAGTTGGCCACTTTGCCCGTGTTGCTCAGAGCCGGTTCCAGTGTGCTGAGCCCCTCCAGGGCAGTCTGCTTCCTGCCAGGCCCCTGGAACCGTTGGCTGCCATTTCTCTTTCACTGCAGAGCTAGCCTTTGTTGGAATGAGAAGCCCTGGAGACAGATGAGCTGCACCAAATCCTCTCTGGGTTCCCCAGTATGCACTAAGATATGAGAAAGTTAATTTAGATCTCACACGGCAAGCACTACATGAGCCTCTGGTCTGGAATCAGCCCACGGGCACATTTCCTTTAGCCAGCAAGAGCATTGTCCGCACACAAAGACTGCAGAATTGTCTTTATAAAGACTTTTTGTGATCAGTTGTCTGTCTTTAAAAGGTAAGAGATGTCCCACTGCAATCCTGATTGCCATATTTTCTTGCAAAATGAAAGATACAACAATCATGCTTGCAGTCATATTGCACGGGGCAGGAACAGCCGCATGCAGATTTCCAGTGGTAGCACCAGACCCCGATTGTAAAGGTACATGGTGATAGGTCCTCTCTGACATGAGGCTGCATTCTCCAGTTCGAACTATTCTCCAGATGCAGGGGCCAGCTGTCACTTCCCATTTATTACCACATGGGAACTTTTCTTTCTTATGATACAGTCAGGAGGAAAGTGATCTATGTCCTGCACTCTGCTTCTAGCAGAAAGAGAAATATGCAAGACAGAAAGAGACCTGGGAGGTCTTTCTTTGGGCTGGGCTTACCCAGGGACACTGCCTGCTGGGGACTCCAGGCATCTCAGCTGATGACCTCTGCTCTTGATAACTAAAGGGTGAGGTGAGTGAGGTATGCTGAGATTGGGAAACAGACAAGCATGTCTGTTAATTTATGGGACAAGCTAGCCCCTTCCAGGTGACAACTTTAAACAGCTGTGGTGTGGTGTGAATTTAATTTTTTTTTTTTTTTTTTTTTTTTTGGTGGAACTGGGGATTGAACTTAGGTCCTTGTGCTTGCCAGAGACGTGCTTATTTCACTGAACCATCTCTCTGGCCCTATGTGGCGTGAATTTAATCCTTAGGTGTGGAATGAGCGGAGAACATTAATGACAACCAGGGACTCTTGGATGCTCTTAATTGCTTGGTAAACTCAATTTCCCGCCAAGTTTCATTATCGAATCAGGGCATGTCTTACTGCAGATTTCCAACTTACTCTCCAGGTCTGCGCTGTGCTCCTCAGCAGCTGGGTGTGAGCCCAACCAGGAACTCTGGAGTAAGCGGCCCTGTGAGCGGTGGTTCCCAGCCCTCTGCCCACTCTCCCAGTGAGGCCCTCCTGACCTCGTGGCCATGCAGAGCACTGTCCAGATATAAATAGATGAGGAAGTTGTCACCCACTTCCCTAGGTCCAGTTTTCAAGTTTCTCATGCCCTTTGAAAGCATTTTGAAGTTAATGTTGGAGTAATGCATTCCTTTAGTTCAACTCAAGGATGAGAAAAGAGTATTTAGGAAAATCTCTTCCTTCACCCTCAGTGGCCAGAGCCCTGCATCAGGGATGCCATTTCCTTTCTGTTACTCTAGAACTATTTCATTCCAGCTGATCTCGATATGTTATCTGCGGATGCCCTGGACACCTTAAGAAGTCTTCCAAGGCTTCATGAGATCAAAATTATTTCCCTGTTGATAATGAGACCTCATTTGTCATTCTAGCTGGTAGCATTTGCACTGGGGCCACAAAGGCAATGAGGACCCTGACACGGACCAGAGAGGATGACGCTGCCAGAGGCATTGTGTGACTCCTGCCAAGTACCATGAGGTGAGGATAGGCAAGCTCCGCAGCAGAATGTTTGATAAAGAAAAGCCAGTGCTTCTATTAAACCGTGACCCCATGGCATCTATCTGGCACACCTGGAAGTACATATGGAGCATAAAGTGTCACTCATGTGTGTGTGTGTGTGTGTGTGCGTGTGGCTGGCTCAGCCCGTCCCGGGGGCAGGGTTGGCACAGCATGTGGTACAGGGAATCGAACCTGGCCCTTGTGCTTGCCTAAGCTTGCCTAAGCAGAAGCTTGAGTCCACTGAGCTATCTTGCTGGCCCCTAAAGTGTCACTTTTGCTCCATACCTAAGTGCTGTGGTTGGCTCAAGAAAGCACCTTTGTGATTATTTCAGCCAAAAACCCAACTAACTAATTATTTCATGCATAATTCTCTTTCTTTTTTTTTGTACCAGGAATTGAACTCAGAGCCTCAAGCTTGCCAGGCAGGTACTGTGCCACTGAGCTATATCTCCAGCCCTCATGGATCATTATCTTTATGTGAAAGAATGACAGGAGACCTATGACAAGTGTTTGGCAAATATCTTCTGAAAGAGAACAAAATACATCTGGGTGTGGTGGCACTCACCTGTAATCCCAGCACTTGAGAGGCTGAGGATCCTTATAAGCTTGAGACCGGCCTAGACTACAAAGTGAGCTCAAGGCCATCCTGAACTGCATAGTGACAGCTTGTCTCAAAATGACAAAAAAAGAACAAAATAAACCTGTAAACCTATTTGAAAATGATGATATAAATCACAAGTTGGTAACATTTGAATTTTTTTTACTTTTTAGTAAAAGTTAACATGTTAGAAGCCTTGTAGCCATCAATGTCAATACAAATACTTTTCAACACCTAAAAACTTTTCTGATTAACTTGCTGGTGATAAAAATCAATCAGTGGGTTTTATACTGTACGATTGTACAGTATAGTATCTTATATTATAAAAATGTACTGACCTTTGGAGGTTGTCCAGTGCATGATTTTAAAAAGTCATGCCTACATTTAGAAAGCCATGGGAGGCCAGGCGTGGTGGCGCATGCCTGTAATCCCAGCACTTGGGAGGCTGAGGCAGGAGGATTGTTGTGAGTTCAAGACCAGCTTGAGCTACAAAGTGAGCTGAAGGACAGCCTGAACTGCATAGTGAGACCCTGTCTCAAAAAGACATTAAAAAAAAAAAAAAAAGAAAGAAAGAAAGAAAGCCATGGGAAGGCAGATCAAAAGAATTATGTGAAGGCACCAGCCAAATAGCTCAGCAGATTAAAGTTCCTGTTAGGCAGAGCTCAGAGGCTGGGATCAATCCCCTGCTGTGTCAGCCCCATCCCAGGGGCGTGCTGAGATATGATTGAGACTGGGCATGGTGGTGCACGCCTGTAATCCCAGAGTTTGGGAGATTATAAACAGGAGGATCACTACGAGTCTGATCTAGTAGTGAGACCCTGTGGACTTTGTACTAAATACAAAAAAAAAAAAAAAATTCTATACAAGTAAGTATCAGGGTCGGGGAGATGGCTCAGTGGAATAAGCGCTTCCTGGCAAGCACAAGGGCCTGAGTTCAATCCCCAGTTCTGAGAAAAAAAAAAAAAAAAAAGCGAGTGTGAATAGATCTTTGGTAGGATTCCAAAAACTGCTGAGCAGTTAGCCCGGATGTGGCCTCAGCTGGCTCGAGAAAGCTGGCCTGAAAGATCACTTCCTGGAACATCTGATGCGTCTAGGGTGTGTGTGAGCTGAGGGCCTGTCTGCTCCTGGGATGGTGTTAGTTGGGCAGCTCTGCTCTGCCATCGCTCTGCCCTGGTGTCCCTGCCCTGCAGCCAGCTCTGTGGAGCCAAAATCATTTCGTACACTGCTTCCCTGGAACGCGCGTGTCAGGAGTTTGGTCACAGTGACGACCAGAAGCTGACTACCACAGTGACTGCTCCTCGGGAGACCGCGAGGGGCCAGGTTCTGACATAACACCCAAAGCAATCTTGATTGTGTAAATAGACCTCTGAAACACTTTTCTATTTTCTGTCCTACATTGTGTGAGACTGCTTTCCTCCTCCTCTTTTTCTTTCCCTTCTGCTGCTGCTGCTGCTGCTGCTGCTTCTGCAGTCATAGATCTTGGTTTATGTTGAGTCAGGGTCTTCCTACATTGCCCAGCCTGGCCTTGACCTTGCAATCCTCCTGCCTCTGCCTCCCGGAGGACAGGGTTTATAGACAAGACCTCCACACTCCCCTGAGACTTTCTAAATTTTAATCAGCTATGGCTCCATCGCTCAAATGCAGAAGCAACTTGAAAATGTCCGTGTGTTCAAGTGCGTGGCAAATATATAACAGTAAAGTGTGTACTGTTTCTAATATCTTATCAATTATTAGTATAGTCTCTTTAAAATAAACTCAAAAGTAAAAAGGACAAGGCAAAAATTAAGATTTGTTAAAAACAAGCATTAATGTCTATTTGACCAATCTTGCATACCTATATCTCTTAATCTGAGCAAAAGATTTGATGACAAAAATACATAATATAACAACCATTTTAATTTTTTTATTCTTGTTTTGAAATTCTGTACCATATATATTATTGTATGTTACTTTGTTTCTGCCTTTGCTTTTGCTGTTTTTGTTTTTACTCTTTAAAAAATTAAAATTAAAAAATAACAATAAGCTATTCACTGTTTTGTTTTGGAAAGCCTATGTATTTTTCATTACAAATCATATTACCATTTAATGTGCTTATCATTGCTATTGTGATTTTTTTGTTTGTTTGTTTGTTTGGGGGGAACCAGGGATTGAATTCAGGCCCTTGTGCTTGCTAGGAAAGCACTTATTCCACTGAGCTATTGTGATTTTCTTTTTGAGGAGGTCGTGTTTTTAAATTTTTCATACTTTTTAGGTATCCATAATGATCACATTCATTATAGAGAATTTGTCCCTATACATGATCAATTTGTTTCTTTTTCTTCCTATCCCCTTTCCCTCCCCTCAGTCCCTCTTCTCCTCCCGATTTACAAAGCTGTTTCCACATTTTTCCTTCTATTTTCTTTTTTTGTCTTTTTGAGACAAGGTCTCACTCTGCAGTTCAGGCTGGCCTTAAGCTCACTTTGTAGCTCAGGCTGGTCTCGAACTCACAACAATCCTCCTGCCTCAGCCTCCTGAGTGCTGAGATTATAGGCCTGCATGACCATGCCTGGCTTTTCCCTTCTATTTTCTTATTTTGCTCTTTGTTCCCTCCCTCCTGCCCTTCCTTGTTCCCCCTCTCATTTGAATATTTTCTTCCAATTTCCCAGTATGTATTACATTTTGAAATATTTTTTTCAGTTTCAATTTCTTATTTGATAAACACTAATAAATGTAGTCAACATAATGAAAATTAATTTTTACTTTTTGAGACTGGGTCTCTCTCTGTGGTGCAGGCTGGTCTTGAACTCACTGTGGAGCCCAGGCTGGCCTCACATTCACAGCGATCCATCTGCCTCAGCCTCCCAAGTACTAGGATTGTATGGGTGTAGCCCCACATCCAGCCGTGAAAGTTCTTTATGTCTCTTGATACTTGTTTTTGGTGTAAGGTAGATCTAAGTACAAAATCTGAAATTTGAAAACTATTTGTTTAGGCACATATTACTTTCTAAAGACTGTGTGTGTGTGTGCATTTTATGTATTGTTATACTCTCACAAAAACACTCGACCTTTACTTGATAGTTCCATATCAGGACATAGAGCTTTCTTATTCCTCTTATGGCTACATATTTTCTCCTTGTAAAAATTTAACATAATTCCTTTTTTTTTTTTTTTTTTTTTTTTGCTTTTGTATTTTAGGGAAGGGTCTACAAGGTGTTCAGGGTCTCACTACTAGATTGGAGTGGTAGTGACCCGCCTGTTCACAGCCTCCCAAGAGCTGGGATTACAGGCATGTACCATGATGCCAAGTCTCAATTGCTGTCTCAGTGCATCATGGGGGCAGGGCTGGCAAGCCCAGGGATTGAAGCCCTGGCCCCTGTGTCTGCTTGCAGGCACTTTAATCCACTGAGCTATTTGGTCATCCCTACCATAATTCTTAAACCAGTATTTTCCTGGTGGATTTTTTTTTTCTTGTAAGCAATGCACAGTGACTATCTTAGCTACTTCTCTCCTTGCTAAGACAAAATACCTGACACCCAGACTTAGAAGAAGAAAGGTTTATTTGGCTCGCAGTATGTAAAGGTTCCTGCCGACCGGCTGGCTCTGTGGCAGGGGCTCCTGGCAAGGGAGAAATAGTCACAACAATGGACAGGTCGGCAGCCCTGGGGCAGGTGTAGTAGTCACACCCTTAATCCCAGCCAGACTATGCCAAACTCATCAAGGGTCTGATTCAGTAATCGCACGCGTGCATACACACATACACACACACACACACTCTTGATCCCAGCCCTACACACTGGGGTTCGGCCAGCCCCGAAAAGCCCCCCCAAGACTGCATCAGGCTTTCGGGGACCCATCTAGACACAGCCACAGCAACAGCCTTGTAATTTTGTCGTGTGTGCCAGGCTTCATAGAGCAGAAGCATAAGTGCTGGTCTAAGACTGAATATATGTGTAATTTTGATAGATGTGGCAAAATTTATAAGTTCATGCTTTTGTATAAAGTGACCAGTATATTTCAACTTTGCCAAACTAGGCTGTATGGCCAGGGGTGGTGTGCACACACCACTGGAATCCCAGCTTTGGCTGAGTGTAAGGGGTGTCATGAGTTCAAGGCCAGTCTGGGCTACTGAGCAAGACCCTGTTTCATAATAGCATAAGAAAGCCTGAGGATTAGGTCAATACTCTGTGAGTTCAATCCCCAGTACCAGGAAAAATGAAATAAAAGATAAATGCTACATCAATGTCATGTGTAAGTTGTGGTTGGATGAATACAGTGGAATTGACTGGCAAGGATGTGTACAGAAACCTAGCTTATCTGTTAGGAAGCAAAATCTAAAATAAAAATGAAAACTTAATGCATATTCCAGCTATGCAGAAGGCTGAGGCAAGAGAATGGTGAGCTTGGCTCCTGCCTGAGAAATTCAGCAGAATCCTGTGTCAAAAAAAAAAAAAAAAAAAAAACTTGTTCACTTATTTACTTTTTTTTTTTTTTTTTTTTTTTGTATTTAGTACAGGGTGCATAGAGTCTCACTAGATAGATTAGATTCATAGTGATCCTCCTGTTTACAGCCTCCCAAGAGCTGGGATTATAGGCATGTACCATCACGCCCAGTTTTAATTGCCATCTCAGAGCGGCCCAGGTGTGGGGCTGGCATGGCAGACGTGGGGATCAAGCCCCCCAGCCATTGCATCTGCCTAAGCAGGCACTTCAATCTACTCAGCTATTTAGCTGGCCCTTATTTACTTTTTGATAGCAAGGATCAAACTCAGGACTTGTGCTTGTTAAGCAGGCACTTATGCCACAGAGTTATCTCTGTGGCTGAAAATAAAAAGAATTGAAAATGGATTAGAGGCCCAGGAGTGGTGGCACCTACCTGTAATCACAGCCCTCAGGAGGCAGGAGGATCACCATGCGTTCAAGGCCAGCCTGAACTGCAAAATGAGAACTTATCTCAAAAAAAAAAAAAATTCTGGGGATGTGTCTCAGTGTGGAGGTCCTGAGATCCTCAGTCACACACACACACACACACACACACACACTGTACTGTAATATAAAGATGTGGTAGAGTAACTAAAGGTCAATTTGTAATAGCCAGCTTGTGCTGCGTCAGCATAGCTCTGGAACAGGAGGACCCACAGAGGATTACTGCTAGCAGCAGGGGGCAGACCTAGAGAGGAGATGGTGCGCTGGATTCTCCCAGAGGAGGGTGTCCTTCTGGCTTTCCTGATGTGAATCTGGCCGCTCTCATCGCTGGAGGAGCCAGTACTTGCTGCCTCTGAAGATGGCTGTGGCTCTGTTCGTGGCAGCTCTGGGCCCTACCTTGAGTGCCGACTCCTGGCTCCAGCTCAGCCCCCTCAGCCTGCTGGCACAGATCCTTTATCCTGCTGGTGCAGGCTTTCTAGCTTCCAGTGATCCCCCATTGACCTTGGGCCTTGCCAGTGCAGATCTGGGAAAGGATCCTGCATGAGACACTGTTGTGAGCGCTAGGCCTCCAGCTGGACACGGGCAGAACACTGCTGCGGGATTGGGGGCCCTCAGCTGGAGTTTTTGGGTCCCTGGGGCATGGACAGATGATCTCTTGCACTCTTCTGCTTTTGACTCTTTAGATGAATATCATAAAATTATCTACAAATTGTGTCTTCTTAATAAATCCATTCCCTCGCAAACCCTGACTGTAACAGAAGATATATTGTTGATTGTCCTGAATCACAACTATAATTTGGAGGAAGTCACGAGCTTTTGGCACTCGCCTGGCATCTAATGGCAACATTTGGCAACTTTGCCTGGAGGCCTTGAAGCAGGGGGCAGATGGAGCCAGAAAACACTAGCTCCGGACACTTCAAAATTCCAGGTTCCTGGTGGCCAGGGCGAGACCATTGCCCAGGACAGATTGGGATTTCCGATCTGGTGGAGGGGGGCTCCTGATAGTCTGCTGTGGACCACAAACATGTTCTTGAGCTCCTGACTGGGTGCTGCAGACAATGCTCGTCATTCCTAAGGATGAGCTTAGAGCGACAAAGCAAAGCTCTCCATGTGGTTAGGTGATTTTATTTTATTTTATTTTTTAAAAGACCTTAGTACTTAAAAAATATTTTATCTAAAGCAAAAAAAAAAAAAAAAAAAAAAAAAAAAAAAAAAAAAAAAAAAAAAAAAAAAAAAAAAAAAAAAAAAAAAAAAAAAAAAAAAAAAAAAAAAAAAAAAAAAAAAAAAAAAAAAAAAAAAAAAAAAAAAAAAAAAAAAGACAAATAAACCTGGGACCAAATGCAGTTCCCACAGTTTCATCACCCTGGGGCCAGGGAGATGGCTCAATAGAATAAGTGCTTGTCTGGCAAGTTCAAGGGCCTGAGTTCAATCCCCTGTTCTGAAAAAACAAACAAACAAACAAACATTTTTGGGGGCCGGGGAAATAGCTCAGTGACATAAATGTCTTCCTGGCAAAGACAAGGTTCCCAGTTCAATCCCTGTACCACTAAAAAAAAAAATGATGCAGGCTCTTGCTACACTGTTCAGACTCCTAGTGATCTTTCTGTCTCAGCTTCTCCAGCACTGGGATTACAGGCATGTACCACCAGCCCAATTCTGGGCCGGCACAGTATGCAGCACCGGGGATCGAGCTCAGGGCCTTGTGCTTACCAGGCAGGAGTCTATGCCACTGAGCTATCTTCCCAGCCCAAGATCATTACACTTTCAAATAATTTGTTTTAAAGGTGTTGGGTTGGATGAGGCCCTGTGTGAGAAGAGCAAGCTGGGAGGCAGCCGCTCCTTCCGCACCTGCGATGCCCTGCAGGAAGACGCAGTGCGAGGACCCCCTGCCCCCTCCCCCAGCACCTTCACTGTGCTTCTCTGCGACCAGCCTGCCAGCTACATAAACCTCGTCTTGTACATAAACTACCCAGGGTCTGATGATATTTAGTGACAGCAGCAGGGAGTAGACTCACACAACTACGATAACTCAGTGATCCCCTCCCCTGCCTCAGATAAACATCACTATTTTTGTTTTTTGAGTCAGGATCTGGTTATGTAGCCCAGAGTGGCCTGGTACTCACTGCATCTCAGGCTGGCCTGGAGCTCTCCGCACTCCTCCTGCCTCAGCCTCCTGAGTGCCAGATGACAGGCATGCACCATCAGGCCCAGAAAACCCTCACCATTTGACAGGGTTCTTAGTGCCTTTTTGCTCATTACACTTTTTAAAAAAATATTTTATTTGGCACAGGCGGTCATTATGCTACTCAAATTCATAGTGAATATCCTCCTGTTTCAGCCTCCCCAGAGCTGTGATTTCAGGTGTGTGTCATGTCCAGTTTGGGTAGCTGTCTCGGCCCGGGTTAGCCCAGCATGTAGTACTGGGGATGGAAACCAGGTCCCTGCACTTGCCAGGCAGGCACTTACTCTGCCAAGCTATCTCCTCAGCCCTTCACTACAGTTTTTGTCCTACTTCTCCCATGCTGGCCCCACATCTCACCTTAAATATCTTCTCTAGAAAAACCTCAAATGCAACCATGCATCTATCTTCTGCGCGTTCCCGTAGCTCTTCTCAATTTCTCTTCCACAACAGAGAAGATGGCGCATTACTATGCTCATTGTTGACAGTGTCCCCACTGTTTTGCATCCTGAACTGGGCGGTGCTGTGTACCTAATTTAATGCTTTATTCCCAGACCCTAATCTGGTATCTTCTGTAACAGGCACTCAGTCAATCCTTGCTGGTAAATGAACAAATAGAAGGACACTTTTGCCTGGAATATAGCCTCTGAGCAACTGAAAAACTTTTATTTAACAATCTCAAATCTCTTCGCAACAATTTTAACCACGCCATCCTCATATTATTTGTTTCGCTACGGCATATAAAATTGGTAGCAATACGAACATACATAAATTTCTGCTGCAGATACCTTATGATTCAAACCAGTGTGGAGTGATATCTCCTTTTCCGTTTTGTCAGTCTTCTCTGATGACCTGGTGTTTCTTGCCTTGTTGGTCATTGATAATCCTTGGGTGGAAAGTGTATTCTCCAGCAAATAATGCAATAAATCACGTAAGAAAATTAGAATTCAGTTGGCAGGCACAGTCTACACTGCAGCCCCGTGCAAACAAGCTTAAGAACTCGGATGCGTCCAGCGCACCACTCCACAGTCACCTGCAATCTTCCATAGCTCTTAATGCAGCCTAGAAGACTGTGAACTTTTAACATTACATTGTTTTTCTTGGGTTTTGTTTGTCGGAGCTTTGGGGGGGTTTTGTTTGTTTGCTTTGCTTTTTAAGACAGGGTCTTGCTATATAGTTCAGGCTGGCCTTGAGTTCACTTTGGAGCCCAGGCTGGCCTCAAACTTGCAGCGATCCTCCTGCCTGGGCCTTCCAAGTGCTGAGATTGCAGGCGTGCACCACCACACCCAGCTCATTAAGACATTCTTCATGACCCAGTTGTCTCACTCTTTGATCTGGACCTCACTCAACATCAGAATGCAGTGCACTGTGCCACACACTGCACACAGCAAATCTAAGTCCGAGGGCCTCAGGCGCTCTGTGCTCAGCATGAATTGCACTGGAAAGCACCCTGTTGTTGAAGAGAGCCTTCGTATTTCCTACGTGCAAGTGCCCGAGAAGCCAGGGCTTACTGTTAGTAGGCAGGTACACTCTAGGCTGGCCTTGAACTCATCATGTAGCCTGGCTGGCCTTCCAGTGATCCTCCTACCTCAGTGATCTTCCTGCCTCAGCCTCCCAGTTGCTGGGTTATAGGCATCTGCCACCACATTGGGCTTTCCCTGCTTTCTCTCTCTCCGTCTTTCTCTCTCTGTCTCTGTCTGTCTGTCTGTCTCTTTCCTTCTTTCTTTCCTTTCCTTCTCCATGTTTGCAATACGTAAGATTTGCATTCCTCTGTGGAGCTGGCGCACAATGACAAGGCACAGCCTCATTCCTCCCGCCTCTCACCCCTCTTGCTCACATTCTCCAGCACAAAGCCCCACTTCTCTACCTCCCCTCTTCCTGTCCTCTGCCTTCTATTTCACTCTTTATTTACTCTTTGGGTTTCTCGGAGAAGAGAAAGTGTGAGGCATGTTTGCTTCTGTGTGACTTCACTTAATATCTGAGAGCGTCAGTTTAAAAACTGGCAGAGTGACCACGCATAGGGTGAGGACAAGGTGGCTGGAGCTCGGCTGAGCACCAGAGCACTGGAAGGCCCGCCGTGCTGTTCCCGCCCAAGTGTCCTCTTCTCTACCTGGAAGTCCTGCCTGCTTCCCTTGGAAGACCTCTCACCCTCTCAGGCTGGAAAATTCCTCACTGTCTTCCATGCACCGTTCACCCTTTCCCACAGAGGAGCAAGGACTGACCTGTCTTTGACAGAAAGAAGCTGGACTTCTCAGCTGGACCTCGGCTCTTCCCCTGCGGTCTAACACTGGGATTTCCGTTCGTTCCCACTTCATTGATATTTGTGGGGTGCTTCTCTCACTTCTGCTTTCCACATGGGAATGTGGTGGGAAAGTTGGGTGTACAGAGGGAGAGGGCAACTAGAGGGACCCTTCAACTGCAGAAAAGTTTCAGCAAGGAGGAGATTTATTTATTTATTTATTTATTTATTTTTGTCTTTTTGAGACAGGGTCACACTATGCAGTTCAGGCTGGCCTTAAGCTCACTTTGTAGCTCAGGCTGGTCTCGAACTCACAGCAATCCTCCTGCCTCAGCCTCCCGAGTGCTGGGATTACAAGCATGCACCACCACGCCCGGCTCAAGGAGATTTAGATAAAGATAAAAAGTAGCTGGGTTCATGGTGTCCCATGCCTGTGATCTCAGCACTCAGGAGGCTGAGGCAGGAGGATCACCATGAGATTGCCATGAGTTCAGGTCAGTCTGCACTATGTAGAGTTTGTTTCAAAATCAAACAAACACACGTAAAAGTGAAGAATATCAAGAATATCATGACTTGGCTTGATATGGGCAGCACATCTTTTTAAAGTGTTGGTGAGGATAATTAGAAGATTAAGAACTTCTTCAGGTCATTTAGCTTGAACTTTGTTCATCTGTGTGATGGGAACAACAGTAACAGCTACCTGTGTGAGCCTGCATGAGCCAGCACCCAAGATGCCCCCCAAGTGGCTGGGAAGACCTGGGTTGGATTTCACTCTGGGACCAGCTAATGGGTTCTGTAGCAAAGAGGAAGGCTTTTTTTTTTTTTTTTTTTTTTTTTTTGCTTGGTTTTGGTTGTACTTGGCTTGGAGTTCAGGGTCTTCCACAGAGCTGTAGTCCTAGGTTTTTTTTTTTTTTTTAATTTTTATTTTATTTATTTATTTATTTACTCTTTTTTAGACAGGGTCTCACTAAGCAGCTCAGGCTGGCCTTGAACTTACTTTGTAGCCTATGCAGGTCTTGAACTCACAACAATCCTCCTACCTCAGCCTCCTGAGTGCTGGGAATTACAGGTGTGCAGCATCACACCCAGCTATTTTTTGAGACAGGGTCTTGTTCTGTAACTTAGGTGGGCTTTCAACTGTCCACATACCGCAGCTTAGCTTCAACCCCTTGGCAATCCTCCTGCCTCTGCCTCACAATAGTTGGACTATAGCAGTGTGCACCGTGCCCAGCCTGGGCTAATGCTTCCTCATCTCCCTGCTTCAGCTGCCCAAAGTGCTAAGAGTACAGGTCTGTGTCACCCTGAGTAGGTGAAGGGATTTTGCAGACATAATTAAGGTTCCTAATCATGTGTGCTAGTGTTCACAAGCCTAAGCAGGCAAGCCCTTCATAAGAAGGTGACACCAAGAGAGAGACTTGTTTGCTGGGTTTGAAGAAACCAATGTGCATACTGTGGAAGCTATAGATGGGGCAATGTGGCCAGCTCTCCAGGGTCCTGAGAGCAGGCAGCCACATTTGACAGCAAGAAACAGAGTGCTGTCCACACACGCATGGAGCTGCACTTCCCCAACAGCCCTGTATGCCTGAAAAGCCTTTCAAACCCCAGAGGGGCCTCGGCCAGCTCCTCAGCGGTGACCTCATTGGAGCCTCAGTGGAGGACACAGCGGGGTGGTGTCCGAGCCCTGGCCACAGAGGCTGGGAGATAACAATACATGTTGTCTTGGCTGGTGCCTTTCAGATAGCTCATTACGTAGCAACGGAAAAGAGAAAGTCTGCTTTGAGGAAGACTTGAACTTCATCAGCAATTTTTTTTGAAAATTGACATTTATTGAATAAATGATGTGTTGCAACCTGGAATGTATGAATTCCAAGTAAATAAATGTTTTGTATATTTGATCTGTTGCTTTTTAGCACCAATAGGCTGATGCGAACCTGACAACGGATTGACGATTCTTCCCCCAGTGGACCTTGAATCTGCTTTATAACAGTCCTTTGTTGCTTCTGTTACTCTCGCAGGCATGGATCCACTGTCCTCCTTTCTGTAGAATCTGGGCAAACTGACCGGTGACGGCAAGTGTTGATGAAGCAGCCTACAACGAGGCAATTTTCAGTGCGAGAGTCTAGGCGATTGCCTGGCTTCATTCATCCCAACACAGCTCCACGAAGAGATGCACCTGGGCCCCGAACTGCACCTGTGTGGCTCGACTGCCACCAGGCGCTGCAGCTCCGCTTGGTTTGCCTCGCCAAGCTCCGCCATAGTCCTGAAAGATGTAACAGTTTGGGAGGGTGCTATTCATAAGCAATTTTGATTCTAATTAACATTAGAAAGAAGGAAGAGCATTAGAATGAAAGAAGCAGAATTTATCAGAACAAAGTTTGGTAGGTCACAATCTTTTTGCATTTTAAAATTGTTATCGGTATATTTTAGGTATATACAATGATCACATTCATTATAAAGAATTTGTGCCTGTGCATGGTCTCTCTTCCTTCTTGTTTTTCTTTCCACTCCCCTACCCTCCCTTTAACTCTTCTTCCCCTCCTTACTTTCAAATCTTTATTTCCTTTTTTATTTCTTTTTTTTTTTTTTTTT
>PVKA01042854.1:0-17135 GCA_004027165.1 Ctenomys sociabilis | reverse complement strand
TGGACGCCCACTGGTTCAAAAGCCATGAGCGGGCTTCCCCTGGAGAGACTAGGAGCAGGTAGAGAGCAGTGAGACTAGAAGGAGGAAGCAAGAAAGCTAGCTAGCAGGAGAAGTAGTATTGTATAGGGGTCCTGAATAAACCGTGGAAAGAAGAGCTGGTTGTCGCGTCTTCCTTGCCGGCCGAGGTTGCGCGCGACAGTTATCATCATTAGTAATGGAGGTACGTATTTTAAGAATTTTGTGACACTAAAAGAAAAGTGGGTGCCCCCCACTTTCCACACACAGTATAGTACAATGGTGCACATTCTGTACCCTGAGATCCTTGAGCCTATATAAAAAATATCTTTACCTCTCTTTTCACACCCACACCCCTTATCTCATAATTTCTTCCAAAGGCTAAAAGATAATTATATCATTTAAAGCTTGGTTTTCCAATATACAAAAAACCACTTATCCTCCACTCCAAAGGAACACAAACTCACTTTCCCTTCCTCCTCCTTGGAAATAATCCAATAGACAATCATAGAGACTGAAAGATGGAAAATGGATAGATGTCAGCTAAGGACCTCAAGAAGGGAGAATAACATGGCAGTGAATTTTCTGGGCTTTACTTTCAATTCTAAATACTTCAGGCTGAACCCTTGAGGAGCATGAAGCCTACAGAGACAGAGTGACAGGGATAAAACAGGAGAGAGAAAAGCAGCCAAAGAAAAGTCTGCTATTTGTGGCTCATGGTCTGAAAAGCAGACAACCCACCAGAAACTTAGTAGACAGTTTCCCTCCCCATTCCCTCCACCTGGTAGTAAAAAGGAAGCAAGCTCCATCCACCTCACCCAGCATTCGAGAAAGAAAGGAAGAGAGAAGAAAAGACAAGGGGGTGACACGAGGTATCATATTAGAATAAATTTAGTATAAATGAAGAGTATATATATTCTGATACATTCAATAAATATTAACAATTCTAGAAATACTACTAAAGAACATAATTAAAAACAAACTAGACAGCCATTAAAGACACTGTCACTTGAGAAAATATTCACTTAGCACAATAAAGACAAAAGAATCAGAAAAAGAAATGAGACACAGAAAAAGTAAACCAGGAAGTGTAAGTCCAATCATATTAATAGCAACATTAAATTATTAAACACATCAAAAAAGAAATTGTAGACTAGATTTAAAGATAAACTTGAGATGTAGCTATACACTTAACTATAGATGATATATTTTAGAACAGTAAATACAAATTGGTTGAAAATAAAGGGATGAAAAGTGATAAACCATACAAGCAACAACTATTAAGAATGAAGTTGATACGTTAACATAAGACGAAACTGATATTAAAACCAAATGTTACTAGAAATAAAGAGGAATAATTTATAACAACAAAAAATTCATCAGGCATATATAAACATATATATCGACTTAATACCATAGTCTCAAATGCATCAAGCACATATGAGAGAAAAAAACAATAACTGAAGTCTTCAATACCTTACTTTCAAAAATGGAGAAAACAATTAAGTAGATCAACAAGGATACAGAAGACTCGTATTCACATGTTAACCCGGTAGAACTAAAAAGCTTCTATAGAACACACCACTTAACAACAGCAGAATACATTCTTCTCAAGCATAAATTGCATATTCCACAGGATAAACCATATGCTTAGGCATAAAAGACTCAAGAAACAAAGTTTTGAAATTATACAAAGTGTACTCCTTCACCAGAATTAAGAGTAAAATATCAGTAAAAAGGAACACATGAAAATTAAACATATTCCTAAATAAAGTGTCAATGGAGGAAAAAAACAGTGGAAAGCAGAATATATTTTTTTACATTAATGAAAACAAAAATACAACAAAGAGGAAATACAGTTAAAAGAGTGCTTGGGAATTTACTGAAATAAGCACCTGTATTTAAAAAAGACAAAAGAGCAGGTGGGGGTTCATAACTGAAATCCAAGCAACTTGGGAGGCTGAGGGATTGCCATTTGAGCACATCCTGAGAAACTAATAATATCTTCTCCTGAAGTAAAATTTTTAAAAGGGCTGAGAATATAGCTCAGTGGTAAATCAGATAATCCCCAATAGCACAGGTGGGGAAAAAGGCAAACACAGTGTTATGGTGCATACCTATGGTCCTAATTGTCAGGCTCAATTTGGGCATGCCTTTTCTTTCTTTTTTTTTTTTTTTTTTGTCTGAGACAGGGTCTCACTATGCAGTTCAGGCTGGCCTTAAGCTCATTTTGTAGCTCAGGCTGGTCTCGAACTCACAACAATCCTCCTGCCTCAGCCTCCCGAGTGCTGGGATTACAGGCATGCGTCACCATGCCTGGCTTGGGCATGCCTTTTCTAGCTCCCAACTTGTTTTAATCAGTCATAACAGTTCTCAGCAAAAAGCACAGCACAGCATAAGTACTGCCTCAGCAAACACAGGACAGGATGTTATGAAGAAGAGATAAGGCAGAGCATAGAACCTGCCCAGCACACTGGCCGCTCGGAGAACACTGACCATTGATGTTTGCTCAGCCTCCTCACATGATGTCCCTTGCCAGATCTCCTTAAATGACACCTCATCTGTCTCACTACCTCCCTTTTCAAGCCCTATTTTTTAAAAAGCTGCACTTTTCTTTGCTCCCTCTGTGTGCCTGCAGAGGGTAAAAAGAGGGTAATATACGAGGTATATTAAATCTTACGACTTGTTGTCATTGGATGTCCTCTGACTTCTATCTCTTGATACACTATTATTATAGATAGCTAAGTTATTTAGAAAGATTGAGACAGGAATGGGCTCTCTACAGGTCAATACAGAAGACAACTATGGATGGAGATACATTCACAGACTTCAAGAATAAGAGGAATGATTACACCCACACTTCCCCTTAGAGATCAACAGCAGTGATTCATATTCTCAATAGGTATCAATCATCTTGGGGAGAAGACCAAAATTTCCTTAACTTATCTCTTCCAGGAAAGTCCTTTTCCATCCAATGAAGGCTTTCTACCTGACTTTCTTCCCTTATTTGATCTCCATTTAATCAACATTACCTAAGAGACTATACTTGCAATCTTCCTGGTTGACCACAGTTTTATCCCACCTCACACCCATCTTGTGATTTCCACTGGATCAATATTGGCTAGCGACTATACCTATTATCTTTCTGGTTAATTTTAGCTCTGTCCCACCTCACACCTGCCTCACCTCATGGTTTTGCTCTACATATTCCCTTAAGAAACAGGGTCCTTGTCCAACCGCTTGGAACCCTTTCTGTCTCTCTTATATGGAAGGTATCCTATCTCTCAATAAATACATCTTATTCTTAATCTCTTCCTAGAATCAATTCCTCAATTTTAGAAAACACTAACTCAGCAAATCAGACATCTAGCAGGTCTGGAGTTATACTTCCCATATTTTTTTTTCTTTTTCTTGAACTCAGGCCCTTGTGTTTGCCAGGCAAGCACCTAATGCTACTGAGCCATCTCCCCAGCCCCTTCCCTTATATTATTTGGAAGTCCTATATCATCCCTACATCATCAATGCTATTAGATATAGTTGCAGAATGATTAGACAGAGCAATTGGATAAGAGAAAGAAAAGGAATTAGGACAGGAAAGGAAGAACTTAAATTGTCATTATTTGTAGATGATATGATACTCTACATAGAAAACTCCAGGGCTGGCAAGATAGCTCAGCGGTCTAAAGCGCCTACTTACGCAAGCTCTCAGGGACCGAGGTTCGATCCCCTGCACAACATGCCGTGCCAGCCCCTCCCTAGGGTGGGCTGAGCTGACCCCCCCCCCAAAAAAAGAAGAGTCCATGATGTGTAGCGAGACACCGTAATAAATAAATAATTTAAAAAAAAAAAAAACAACTCCAAAAGCTCCACCAAAGGACTTATAGATTTAATAACCAAATTCAGTAGTATAGCTGGATACAAAGTCAACACTCAAAAAACAAAAGCACTCTTGTACACAAATAACAAACTTACTGAGAGAGAAATGAGGGAAACTACATCCTTCCTAGACTCCCGAAAAATGAAATACTTATCACACAAAAGAAGTAAAAGATCTTTATGTTGAAAATCACAATACTCTTAAAAAGGGCCAGCCAGATAGTTCAGTGGACACTGACACAGGGAGGCCCACTGAGACAGCAATTGAGACTGGGCATGGTGGCACACTTGCAATCCTAGCACTTGGGAAGCTGAAAGCAGGACAATCACTAAAAGTCCGATCTGTGTAGTCCCTATAGACCCTGCACTTTACAAAGAAAAACAAAACAAAACAATACTCTAAAAAAAAGAGATCAAAGAGTATCAGAAAATGGAAGGATGCCACATGCCAGGCCGGCCCTACCCCAGGTATGCTGAGCCAGCCACCAACACTGGGTGTGCTGGCTCACATCTGTAATCCCACTCCTGGGGAGGCTGAAAACAGGAGGTTCACTACAAGTCTGAGCTGTGTAATGAGGCCCTGTACCAAATACATAATAGAAAAATAAAGAAGAAAACAGAAAAAATCCCTTATTCTTCTTGGGAAGAACCAATATACTGAAAACACACGAAACTGATATATAGTTTAATGTAATTCAAATCAAAATAAATTATCATACCTGCAGAAGTAGAAAAAAACATTCCTCAAATTTATTTGGAACCAGAAGAGACCTAAAGGAAATTATGGGCAACAAAGGCAGGGCAGGTGGCATCACAATCCCCAACTTGAAATTATATTACAAAGCTTAAGGTGATAAAAACAGAGTAGTTTGTTTTGTTTTTTTGTCTTTTTGAGACAGGGTCTCACTATGCAGAGTTCAGGCTGGCCTTAAGTTTACTTTGTAGCTCAGGCTGGTCTCGAACTCACAATAATCCTCCTGCCTCAGCCTCCCAAGTGCTAGGATTACAGGTATGCACCACCACACCCAGCAAAACATAGTAGTATTGACTAAAAAATAATATCAAATAGATGTGAGGACTGATGGAACAGATTAGAAGATGCAGAAACAACTAAAAATATACTCAGTCTCCTTATCTTTGACAAAGGGGTCAAACATACTTAAAGATAGCATCTTTAATAAATGGTGCAGTAAAAACTGTCCTTCCACATGTCAAAGATTAAAAATAGACCCATGTCTATCATCACTTACTACACTAAAATCAAAATGGATCAAAGATCTAAATATTAAGACAAACATTAAATCTGCTCGAAGAAAGAATAGGTACAGGCAAAGATTTTATCATCAAAATCTCAATTGTTCAGGAAACATTACAAAGAATCAACAACTATGATTTCATCTTGTTAAAAAGCTTTTCCACAGTGAAATTAATTACCACTAGAGTAAAAAGACAATGCAGAGTGGCAATAATTTTAGCCAGTTGCCCCTCAGACAAAGAACTAATATCCTACGACAGATAAAGAACTGTAAAAAATCAGACCTACCCCAAACTTAAAGACCCAATCCAAAAATGAGCATTTGAAATGAATAGACACTTCTCAGATAAAGAAGTACAAATGACAAATAAATTTAAGAAAAAATATCCAATATCACTGATTATTTGAGAGATACAAACTGAAACTTCTAATGCCAGAAAGAATGATTATTAACAAATCAATCAATAAAATATGCTGCAGAGAAAAATAAATTCTCCACTGTCAGTGGAAGTATATACTCATGCAACCACTGTAGAAATTAGTGTGGAAATTTCTCAAAAAAAAAAAAAAAAAGAGAAAAATATGATCAGATGTTCCATTTCATCCAGCCATTCCCCTTCTGGATATCTTCCAAAAAAAAATGTAACATGTTGTAGTACTGCAATATATGGACAGCCATGTTCACAGCAGCAATTTTGGGCAAAAAGAACGAAGCAGGAAGCATCACAATTCAGATATCAAGTTATATTATATGATAAAAACATGGCGATACCATAAAACACAGATATATGGGTCAATAGAACAGAATAAAGAAAGTAAAAACAATCCTAGGTATATTCAGTCATTTGATCTTTGATAAAGGAGTGGTGATAGCTTCTTTTACAAATGGTGCTTAGAAAAGTTATACATACAACGTAGATTGATTCTATACCCCTATCTATCACCACATACCAAAAAAAGCAAAATGAATCAAAGAACTGAATATTAAAACACAAACAATCTATTGGAAAATAAAAATAGGTAAAACACTTAGGTTTAGGCAAGTACTTTCGAACAGAACCCAAATTACACAAGAAAATCAGGCATCAGCAAATGGGATTACATAAAATGAAAAATCTGCACAGCAAAGGAAAAAACCAATACAATGAAGGGAAAACCTACAGAAAGAGCCTTTTCTAGCTATTCAACACGCAGAGGACTAATATCTATAATATAAACAGAAGTCCAAAAAAAAAAAAATCAAGCCCCCAAAATAAAAGATCTAAGCACTTGAGAGACTGAGGCAGGAGGACCACCACGAGTTCAAGGCCAATCTGGGCTACATAGTAAATGCAAGGAGTTCAAGGCCTATGTGCAATACATAGTAAAACCCTGTCTCAAAATGAAAAAATATTAAGTGGCAAATGAAATGAATAGGCACTTCTCAGAAGGAATACAAATGACCAATAAATACATGAAAAATATTCCACACCACTGGCTACTTGAGAAATATAAACTAAAGCAACAGTGAGATTCCATCATACTCAAGAAAGAATGACTATCATCATGGAATCAAATAACAAAAACTTCTGGTGAGGCTTTGAAACCTAAAGTACAAATAATTTAAAGAGCAAAATAAGACAGATAATAGAAAACAGAAAGACATTATCTTCCATAAAAGGGAAGAGGAGCAACAGATGGAGGGCAAGAGTCTGAGGAGAAAGAGGGAAAAAATGAAGATGTGTTTATACACATATACCAACATCCACAATAAATATAATCATTATGTACTGTACACATGTATCTATTTTTTTTTTCCTGCCCAAGACAGACATGGTTGAAGCCCAGGGTTCGCCTCCATAACACGCCATGATAAAAGCCCTCAGTGGTCACATGTAGCATTTTTTTTAATTTAAAAAAGGTATTCAATCCCCACCGACCTGCCTGTGGGCCCTGCCCCCAGGGCACACTGAGAGGCAATTGAAACTGGGCATCGTGGCACGCTCCTATAGTAATCCCAGCTCTTGGGAGATGTAAACAGGCAGATCACTGTGAGTCTAATCTAGTAGTGAGACCCTGAACACCCTGTAGACCCTTCCCTAAAATACAAAAAATAAAAAATAAATTTTAAAAAGGTTAAAAAAAATAGGCAAAATGGATCAACTGACACTTCTCTAAAGTAAACAAAGTACCAATAAACATAAGAAATGATGCTCAACATCATTAGCAACTATGGAACTATAAACCAAAACCACAAGAAAAGACATCTTAGCCAAAAGTGTATCTATAATCACAAAGAAATGAGTTGTAAAGCACATGCAAGAAACTGAATACTCTTATCACAGGCTGCAATGCAGTATGCTACACATACTTTGAAAACAATTTACTGGTTCCTCAAATCAAGCAATATATATCTACTCCTAGATATATATGAAAAGGAAGAAAAACATGCCTAACAAAAGCTAATACATGTCAGCATTATACACATAAAAGCCAAGTGGTTATGGCCACCAACTAGTAGAAACTAAAAAAAAAAAAAAATGAGATATAAATACACTATGGGAGTAGGAGGCTCGGGCTCCCCTTCTGTCCCTGTCTTGGACAGAAGCTTTCTTTCCCCAAAAAAATATTCTGCTCTTAAAAACAAACAAACAAAAAAATGTTTATGAACTGAGGGTTTGGGAAGAGCTATCCCTCAAAAACAAACACCATCTTGCAATGTGTTCACATGGCAGAAGGGGCTACGGGTTTTCAATAATTGGCACCAAGAGCCCTCATGACCTAATTACCTCCCAAAGGCTCCACCTTCTAAATATAAGCATCTTCAGAGTAAGAATTTCAATATATACATTTTGGGAAGAAATAAGCATCCAGACCATAGGACATTCCAAAATCTTTTCTTAGATATTTTGTTTAACTTGAAGGAGAAAATCAATTGTTCTCAAGAAAACAAAATTGGGGCCAATGAGATAGCTCAGCAGAGTAAGTGTCCCTAGTACCACAAAAAAAAAAAAAAAGGATGCAAACTGGGCATGGTGGCACATAAATTTAATCACAGCACTCTGGTGGCTGAAGCAGGAGGCCCAACCTGAGTTTGAGGACAGCTTGGGATACATCAGGAGTTTAAGACCAGCTTGAACTACATGAGACCCTGTCTCAAAAACAGAAAATCAAAACCAAAACAATCACAAACACAAAAAGAGTGGATGCAAATAATCTAGTAGAAAAGAAACCAAGAGATTGATTTTGGGGAAGCAAAATTATCTGCTAAGACGGGTGGCAAGTTGATGGAGATAGGTTAGCAGGATTTAAGGAATGGTTCAGTGAATATTTAGAACATATTTTAAAGTGATGAGTGAATGAATTGATGGGTAATTCTGAGAAGAATATTTAAGTTGGAGATAATAATTTTAAAAGACCGTCAGCCTAGAGAAGCTGGTGGTACAGCTCAGTCCATGTATGAAAGGTTCCGAACCAAAGTATAACTCTTAATTTGAGGTCACAGGACTACAAATATGGCCAAAGAACCTGTTCTGATGGTCAAATGAAAGACAGGAATGATGTACCAGTTCTAGGACAAGGAAAAACAAATTTGCCTTTCTTTTTCTTTTATCCAGGGCTCAAAAGACCCACCAAGATCTATAAAGGCAGATCTTCTTTAGTTAGGCTATTTCTCAAATCTCTTCCATAGACATCCTCAAAATATATCCAGACATAATTCTTTAAAATTATCAAGGTATCTTTTAGTCTGGTCAAATTGCTCAAAAGGTACAGCAAGGTATTTTCCATAAGCTAGCAGTAAGAAGGACATTTAATATTTCCCATTTCTACATACCTGATAAATGTTTAAGACTCTTTGACACAGTGTCTGGAGAGAACCTCAACATTCTAAGATTTGAAGAACGATGTTCTAACTCTCTGGTTGGTTCATAAGAAAGAGATTCGGGCAATACAGATGAAAAAGACTGATTAATGCCCAGATGAGAATGATCTACCTACGAAAGGAGAAAAGAAATGAAGAAATTAAAATTATAAACTTGCATACTTCAAGTGGTAACAATCAAACCTCACTGTTACAAAAATGAACACTAAATAGTTACTAACAGTTACTTGAGATCATACTACCAATCTCCCAAATTTATATACTTGTTTGGTCAACTCTGCTTTATAGAATATTCTATGAGTCTAGAAATTTTCTGTTACCTAGTTTGCTCTTTATATTAGTAATCACCGAAGGATTTGAACCAGTTTCATTCTTGATGAGTGCAAGAGTTTTTTAGGGAAAAAGTATGCTGTGGGGAAGAAGGAATGAAAAGGAAAGATGGAGCAGGGATTTTTTAAACACAAATAGAAGAAAAATGTAAGCTTCAAAGAAGTATAAAAATGACAAGTACCAAAACTTTTAAGCCCTTGAACTTCTTGAAACAAAAGTCGTAGAGAGTTTCGCATGCTGGTACATGTCTGTATTCCCAGTATTAGAAGACCATGAATTCAAAACCAGCCTGGGCTACCTACTGAGTTCAAGGCTAAAACACATAGCGAGACTCTGTCTTAAAAAAAAGAGGGAAATATAAATTGATATACTCTAAAAAAATTTCCTGAAATTCCCTCAGATTCCACTAAGTCCTGCAGAGAACAGAAATTAGAAACCATTTTTGTTGGCATAAATCAGAAATATGCACTACTTTTTACCAAATTCACAATATACTCATATAAAAACAATATACCACTTAGACTAGTCTAAGCTATGCTATTTCAGGAAGGAGTTCAAATTACCCTTTTTAAAAAAAAGAAACTGGCCTTTTTTCAATTCTCATGAAGTTAGCAGGTATAGAAATAGTCTGTATCTACTATCCAAATAGATTCCTTTAGACCAGCAGTCCCCAGGGGAAGAACTTGTAATCCAGAAAAGAATATTTGGCAATGCCAGGGCACATTTTTTTATTGTCATCAGCTGGGAGAGAGAGGCTGGTTCATACCCAGTGAGTAAAAACCAGAGACCTAAAATACATAGAATAGCCTCTAGGACAAAAATTATCCAATCCAAAACCATACCAGTGATGAAACCATACCCTTCCCTACACATAGCACAGTTTTAAGTTTTTCAATTACCCCACTCCTAAAAGAATATTTTTGAAGTACAGCTCATTTGTCTGTGTGTATGTGAGTGTGACAGACACTTGTGACAGAACACACGTGTATTTTAAGTTTTGCCTCTGGCTTCCAAATGTGGGACAAAAAGCCTATTACCATCCAGACTCTAAAAAATTTTATTATATCCATTTTAAAATGTAGAATTATTATAGTAGGTAATACAAAAATAAACTTAGGAAAGGGAGGCATTTAAAGAACTCAGATCTTGGGGCCAGGGAGATAGCTCAGTAGAATAAGTGCTTCAAAAGAAAATAAATAAATAAAATAAGATAAATTTATGGGCTGGGGAGATGGCTCAGTGGAATAAGTGCTTCCCTGGCAAGCGCAAGGGCCTGAGTTCAATTCCCGGTTCTGCCAAAAAGAAAATAAATAAATAAAATAGAGTAAGCGCTTCCCTGGCAAGCTCAAGGCCCTGAGTTCAATCCCCAGTTCCATCAAAAAAAAAGGAATCAGATCTTCATTACTAATTGAAAATGTTAAGAACCAGGAAGAAAACATCCCAGACTTTTTAATTTATTGTTTTTAATTGACAATAACAAAAGAACAAAGATGGCTAAAAAACTAGAAAAGTAACATTTCTATAAGAACTTAGGAATCAACAAAGTATCTGATATGGAGAAAAATATAAGCTAATTTGATAAAGGTAAGCTAAATGACATGATTATGTTCCCCAAAAAACTTCATGCAAACTACCCTAAGGATCTATTCATTTAAAAAATAAAGATGACGATTATGCATATAGGATTTTAAGCCTTGAGAGAAAACTAGCGATCTCAGGGGCTCTTAGCAAGGGTATCTGAAGCAATTTGCACCAAGCCAGCAGCTGTAGCAACTAGTTTCAACTTCAATTCCATGATGTTTCCCTTAGCCAAATATGTATTAGGTTGTTTTCCAGTTTGAAGCATTCAACAACGGGTAGCAAGGCAGAGCCACCAGAAACGTATACCTCATTTCCATGACAAATACGGTAATGCTATATCAGTTGGTAGAGCCACGTTCTGTACTGCCGCATGGACCTACACAGTAACACAAACTGGAATAGAATGGAACCTTTCCCCTGTTGGTAGTCATCCCCAAGGAAAGGAGTGATCAGTAATCATGCCACCTGATATGAAATAGCTAAATAGCTAAATGAAATCATAATTAATGCCAAGAAAAAGTGCTGTATATCCATTAAAATATGGCCTATTGAAAAAATAAAGTACAGTTGAAACCTTCAAAGAAAAACAAAGGGGGCCGGGGAGATGACTCAGTGGAATAAGCGCTTCCCTGGCAAGCACCAAGGGCCTGAGTTCAATCCCCAGTAGCACCAAGAAAAAAAAAAAGAGAAAGAAAGAAAAAAATAAAAGAAAAGCAAAACATAGATCTGTGAAGGTTGTAAAAGAAAAGTTATATGAAATCAAAAGAAAACAAATATAAGGCTCAAACCTTACATAGTATTTGTATTTAAGTGGCCAAGATAAAGCATACCAAAATAGTATTTTATTATATGTTGCTACCAAGATCAAGGAGAAACCTGTTGCAACAACCCAAGGATTCTTTCACGTAAATGGTACAAAAGCTCCCCAAGATACCAAAAGAACTCACTAAATCTTACGGTCTATAAAACATTTCCTTTATGGCAACTTTATGGTAACAATTAATGGAGTGTATTCCTGGATATCAGATGAAGATTTGGTTTTAAGTCAAAAGTTGAAATTCGGGAATATAAGTGGGCATTTTACTTTCCATTTCCATTTTTTAAAACAGTCCTTTCTCTACCCATAAGAAACAGCATCTAGATAAACTTACAGGCTTTTTAAAATTGCTCTCCTCTTCAAGCTGTTGTTGTAAAGTGGGTTGCCCATGCTGGGAGCCTTCACAAAATTCATCAAGCAAATCCTCTAAACCTTCTAGGTCAACACACTCACTAGTCACATCATATTGATCACATGTCTGAGAAATAGTAAAAAATACAATAAAACTATTTATTACGTTTATGTATCAATCTCCAAGAGGAATATAATCATTACATACTGCAAACATATACTAAGAAACAATAAAAATTTTGAAAAAACAAATAATACATCCTGAAACAGTACTGGAAAAGATCAAATTTTCCCACAAACATTATTTTCTTGCACCTCACCTCTCTTCGCAGCTCAGCAACTCTTTGACTACACACAACAGCTTTTTCTTCTAGGCAACAGCACTCAGTATCATCATCCAGGGTGACTTCAGAGTCAGCCTTCCCCTGCAGGCCCTCTACAAAACAGGAGTCATTTTGCACATTTGTATGTATAGTAAAAACTGCACTCAGCTCCCATAGGCCAAAGAATTTCACCTTGGCTTCTGTCAGTGTCAGCAAGGTCTCTTGGCCAACTGTAATTAATGATGCATCACCAATCAGCAGTAAAGTATCTTCTGACTGCATCACAGGCCACAGTTTGCTGAAAAGCTGCTTTCAACAGCTTTAGGTGGGTCTTGAGTGGTATCACTAGAGTTTACATCTTTACCCAAATAATAGTCTGAGGATTCTGCAACTTCTTCAAAGATTTGCTACCTTAAAGCTTATGAAACCAAAGAATCTGAAGCTGATACTTTCATTGTGGAAACATGTTTGAAGAGCCTACCTTTTCTGAAAGGTGAAGAGTAGAAACAGACTTTATCCTCCCAATGAGAAGAAACAGTTCATTGTATAAGTCAAGCTGAAATGAAACTGACTGTGATTTGCCACGAGCAACAGCCTGACTGTAAAAGTTTTCACTTATAGAAACAGATGACTTAAGCTCTGGAATAGGAGGAAGTGGCTTAATGAGCATTTTTGGGGGGTGACTTTAAATGTGGATACCAATACAAGAAGCTAGCAGCATCATCATCTTTATGCAACAAAGATTCTGAAGCTGCTTGTTCAAAAACCCTAGGAGTAGCCGGGCGTGGTGGCGCATGCCTGTAATCCCAGCACTCGGGAGGCTGAGGCAGGAGGATTGTTGTGAGTTCGAGACCAGCCTGAGCTACAAAGTGAGCTTAAAGCCAGCCTGAACTGCATAGCGAGACCCTGTCTCAAAAAGACAAAAAAAAAAAAAAAAAAAAAACCCTAGGAGTAGACAGCTTGGATGCTTAAGCTTATCAAAGAGTGAGCTTTCATCATTACAGTAAGTTAATGGGAAGGATCTGGATTTGGTTCTCATGGTATTCATCTTTTAAAGATTTACTGATGTCAGTTTCACTTTCTGTACTCTCTTTCTTGGAAGGCTAATAGAGCAAAAACTGCCTCAAAGGCTACACTTTCAGTAGCATCAACATTTTTCTCACCAAATACAGAAGTTGCTTTGTGGTTTCTTTTCTCTTGAAAACACAGTTTTGATGTCTCATTCAAGTTGGATTTAGCATCTAGACTCCATCTTAGACATACCATGTCCCCTGGAGAGCATATGTGCTTCTGAAACTTTTATAGTATTATCAGGAACGTTCCTAATACATTTTATCTCTGAAGTTCTGGGGTGTACCTCTGAAGATACCAAATCATTTCTAGTCTCTTTTTGTTTAAAATGTTGGCATAATTCAACCTTCATTGCTTTCATAACCCTTCAAAGAATCTGTGTTTTGTTTCAACTCATTCTCAGCTGTGCCCTTAAATAATCATTCTTACAACAGTAACTATCAGAGGTCAAGGGAACTCCCTTTCCTCTTCTTCCCAACAAACACTGCAAAAAAAGAATATGACATTTTATTATGAGGAGCAGTATCATATGAAAAAGAAACCAGATCTTTATCAGACATGCTGCTCGCTGTAAAGCCTCAGGTTCCCAACACTGCAAATCTGAATAAGAAGCAACAAAACTGTCAGTTCTTTTAGTAACTCCATTTTTGTAACTAATATCAGATAAAGCTGAAACTTGATCTTTGCCCCCAAAATATTTTCTTCCTACTAACTTTTTCTGTCTTCCAAGACTTGTGTGAATAAATAACATCATAATTATCATAGTCTTTTAGGATTTTCAGTTCATCAACAGATAAAATATTGTCTTCATTATTCTCTTGTTCAGAAAATAGCACAGAGCCCCAGCAGTTGTGTTACCTGTAATTGAGTGCTGGGATATACTAAAGCAACTGCTAACAAAATCTGAAGGTACTTCTAAGGTGGCCTGGAATAAAGCTTCGCTAACTTCCGATGGTCGAGAAAACCATTCAGTGTCTTCAGACTTATCAGGAATTCCTCTGAAAATATACAATTATATATAAATAACACCATAAAAACATTTAACTTGTAAATACTGACATGAAAACACAAAACTAGTATTTCACTGAAGTCAAGTCTATTTGAACGAGTATTAAGAAAACCATACTTCTAATTTCAAATTCTTTTAAGGTGGTTAATGACTGATCAAAGCAAACTTTTTCTTTTTCTTGTGGCCAGGGCTGGTGCTGCATGTGATGCCAGGGACTGAGTTAGTTTGCCTAAGTTTGCCTAAGTTTGCCTAAGTTTGCCTAAGCAGGAGCTTTAGAACACTGAGCTATATCACTGGCCCAAAGCATACTTTCTGTAACTAAAAAGTAAACTAGCTCATAATATCAGGACCAGTCATTACTGGTCCTGATATTATGTCAGACTTCTCCAAAAACCAAACAAAACCTGATTTTCATATAACCATAAAGGTCTTTAAATGATAAATTCAAAATAGTCTTTTAAACTTTACTACTATAAATTTTAGTTTATGACCTACTATGATTTAGTATTCACTGAACTAACATTAATCTTTTACTGGTCATTTATTATGCTTGTAAAAATCACAAAGTGATAACTCCCAAAAGTACAACAGTATTTGAATTTAATATATAGTAACTTAATCACTGGCTGACAATCTAATCATGCAGAGTACTCTCATAAAAATGATTTTTTATATATATATATATATATATTTTTTTTTTTGCAATACCAGGGGATTGAACTGAGGACCCTGCACTTGCCAGGCAAGTACTTATTATACTGAGCTGTCTCCCCAGCCCATAAAAGTGATTTTAAAGTAACAAATGAAAGCATAAAGGCAGGGTTATTGTTGGCCTTTTTCTTTATCTTCTAAGCATCTAGAGTTTCTAATTTAAGGTAGATTATTGCTTAAGTTTTAAAAGGAGAAAACTTAAGATTCTTGGACAATTTCAAATATTTTTTCAAGAACTACTTTTCTCCTATTGTGATTATTCTAAAAGACATCAGATAACCACTAAGAAGATAATAATGTACAATGTGTTATTGAAACTGTCCTATTAATCAGCTTTGAAACTATCTCATTGATACTTGTTTCTCAATTAAAAAATAAATAAATAAATAAAATCAGGAATTCAAACAGGAAAAAAACATCAATCTGTAATTTCTGTTATAAACACCTTTCTATTTCATATTCACATGTATTACAAGGCAAAGAGAGCTCTAGAGTTGATTCAATAATAGCTGATCAAAATGAGAGTGCAGAACAAGTAAGTAATCTAAGAGTATGTAGGGTATTTGTTTTGCAGAAGGGATGGCTGCAACACATGCAGAAGTTTATAATAAAGAAATTCTTGTATGTCTTATAGTTAAAATATGCCTGAAATACTAGAATACATTGGAAACTATTTCTAAACAAACTATGGGAACCTAACACATCTTTATATATACATTGCTGTATGCATTGTTTAGGGCCTTGCTAATTTCAGAGATTGTACAAAGGAGATCTAACACTTACTCCAAAGCCCCACCTTCACATTGTCATTACTACTAATAACATCATATAAAAATAAAGAATAAGAAGGGTAGAAGCAAATAAACCATCCTACCTCAGAGGTGCAAAATCTAGTTCACTTTGGTGAAATAAAGAATCAGGCCCAAATTCCTGGTCTTGTGTCAAACAGGTCAGCAAAGGCAAATCAGGAGAAGCAAAGCTATCCTGTATGACTGTAATGTTTCAAATATAAAAATGCTGAGAAATTTAAAAATGGATCATTCAACAGTCACATCAACAGTTAACACTCCGGTTAAAATATGTGAATATGCTGCCATCTGGACATTTCTATAAACATTAGAATAATAACAATAGCAGCTGCCCTTTACGAAGCCTGATAAGGTCCCAATACTTAAATATATCTCTTTCACTTAATTCCAAAGACAACCTTGACATTTTTTATTGACATAAACTTACTTTGCAGTAGTGTTGTTCTTATATGACCTCTTTTAGAAAAAAAATTTTTTTTAATTTATTTATTTATTACAGTGTCTCGCTACACATCACAGACTTTTTTTGCGGGGGGAGAGGGGGAGTCAGCTCAGCCCGCCCTGGGGGAGGGGCTGGCATGGCATGTGGTGCTGGGGATTGAACCGCGGTCCCTGAGAGCTTGCCTAAGCAGGCGCTTTAGACGGCTAAGCTATCTTGCCAGCCCTTAAAAAACTTTTAGATATGTAACTAATACATATATTTTCTTAGCATAACAGACCTTCAAAGTTTTCTCTTTATCACCACAGCCATCTCTTCCCATAAAAATAATCTAATTTCATTAGTATTTTTCTTCCTATATGGGCTTAAAGTTGAATTTAATTATTCACATTGATTTGGACTGGACATCAGGGTGTGAGTGAGACCACCTTGGTCCTCTGGATCCTGAAGGGACCCAGAGCGCAGGCCCAGCGTGGAACCCTTCAGCAGAACTCCCTGCAAAGAGCCTAGAGGCAAGACCCACCCAGCTGATTCAGGAGCAGAACATCTTGCCAGTGTGACATAAAGGGTTCCCCTGCAAGGCTGCAGCAGGAAGAAGTGGAGCACAACAGCCAGACCCAAGCCTCACCCACCTGGAGGAGTCTGAACTTCGTAGATCCAGACCTGGTGCTAAGGTAATAACTCTA
>PVKA01042853.1:0-17130 GCA_004027165.1 Ctenomys sociabilis | reverse complement strand
TGGAACTCGGGATTGAACCCAGACCCTTGTGCTTGCAGGGAAGCACTTATTCCACTGAGCCATAGCCCTGGGCCCTAAAACTTTTTTTAAAAAATGTATTTGGGGGGTCGGGGAGGTAGCTCAGTGGGATAGGGGCTTCCCTGGCAAGCACAAGGGCCTGAGTTCAATCCCCGGTTCTGCAAAAAAAAAAAAAAAAAAAAAAAACAACCTAAAATGTATTTGGTACAGGGTTTCACTATGCAGCTTGGACTTGTGCTCCTCCTGTTTCAGCCTCTCCAGCACTGGGATTATAGGCTTGCCTGGCGGTGGGGCTTGGCATGGCATGTGGTGGCTGGGGATTGAAGCCTGGTCCCTGTGCTTGCCTAGGAAGGCGCTTAGTGTGCTGAGCTACCTCACTGGTCCCATCTTTTTTTTTTTTTTTTTTTTTTTTTTTTTTTTTTTTTTTTTTTTTTTTTTTTTTTTTTTTTTTTTTTTTTTTTTTTTTTTTTTTTTTTTTTTTTTTTTTTTTTTTTGCCTTTTTGAGACAGGGTCTCACTATGCAGTTCAGGCTGGCCTTGAACTCACTTTGTAGCTCAGGCTGGTTTCGAACTCACAACAATCCTCCTGCCTCAGCCTCCCAGTGCTGGGATTACAGGCCTGCGCCACCACGCCCGGCTAGGTCCTATCTTTTATGATTTTAAAATGAATTTTACTAATGCATTTACTTTATTGCAGTAAAACATTCCATTATGTGATTATGCTGTGGTTAGCAATTTTGAATTTTTTTATTGTAGTAAGAACACTTAGCCTCACATCTACCTGTCAAATAGATTTTGAACAATATAGTGTAAGCACAGTGTTGCACTACTGATTTCAACCTCTTCCTCACCCTGCATTGCTGACTCTGTGCATCCTTTGTTAGTGCAACACAGTCCTCACCCGCACATCTGACTACTTTTGATACCTCATAGCAGTGGAATCCTGTATTTGTTCTTCTGTGACTGGTGTATTTCTCTTAGCAAAATATCTTCAAAGAAATAATTTAAACTGTTAAGAATTTCTGTTTTAGCCAGGGAGATGGCTCAGTAGAATAAGCACTTCCCTGGCAAGTGCAAGGGCCCAAGTTCAATCCTTTGTTCTGGAAAAAAAACAAAGAAAAAAAAATGAACCACTGTAAAAGAATTTCTGTTTTATTTTATTTTTGTAACAGTATCTGTTTCTAGAAAACAGTATCTGTTTCTGTGCATTGTTGATAAATGGCCTCCAGGTTCCACTGCTGAGAATGTGTTGTCCAAACTGCCGGTGTAGTTTTTCAAGGTGGAGTTCCACCCTTTGCTTGCTTTTTTTTTTTTTTTTTTTTTGGCAGAACCGCTTTGCTTGCTTTTAAGTAATTATGGAACATTATGATAGGATATAGTAGTGGTGGTCAGATATTGAAATGGTGGAGAGACAAAATATACATATGATGTAAATGCAATATTTTAATTTAAAAACTCTTCACAATCCTTTATTTAAATATATATATATACATATATATACATATATATATATTCCTGTTTATGTCATTTTTTTCTATTTGTTTTCGTTTCTATTTTTCACTCTTCAAGTTAAAATACAAATAAATAATTAAAAAAATAAAAATAAAAACTTCACAATCTTTGCATTTAGGAGGTTGAGGCAGGAGGATGGCTGTGACTTTGAGACCAACCTAGGCTACATAGCAAGATTCTGTCTCAAAAAGATTATATAGACTGGAAATGAAAATAAAATAAGTATCTTTCATGCTGGGTATGGTGGTACATACCTGTGATCCCAGCAGTCGTGAAGGCTGGGCAAAAGGATCATAAGTTCAGGCCCAGCCTGGGAAATTTAGTGACTTAGTGAGGCCCCTTCTCAGGGAAAGAAAAGAAAAGGACCGTCAATGAAGCTCAGTGTGAAGGCTCAGGATTTGATTCCCCACACTGAAAAGTCTTCAGTGTTCATCTATCTGTATTGTTGAGTATTGCAGGATTTCCATCTTTTTAAAGGCTGATACTCTATGTGTGTACCAATGTAAAGGAAAACCTGTCGTCTGTACCCATGTTGCATTGCATTCCTGTCATAACAGTTCAGCTTTCTGAATATTAATGGGCTTTTTCCTTCATTTCTGCTGCAGATGATTTTGTGTCCTACAGCTTCTCTCAGTTCCAACACTGTGCAGGCCCCAGTATGCCAAGGGCTTGTAGTCCCACAGTAGAGGATGCCAGCACCCCTTGCTTTTGCTTCAGAGTCCTGTCCCAGTTGGAAACTCCGCACTACCTACAAGTTCAGTTCAACTCAGCTCCAAGTGGAGATTCTCACAAGTTCCCTCCATGTTGGCTTCAATAATTTGCTAGAAAATCTCTCAGAAAGCAAGAAAAAGTTTGCTTACTAGATTAAGCTTCATTAGAAAAAGATCCAGTTCAGGAAGAGCAAATGGAAGATGTGACACATGGTGAGGAGTGTGGCAAGGGTCTGGGACACCCAACCCTCTGGGTTTACGTTCACCAAGTCCCAGCCTTTGGGGCTCTGAAGGCTTTGCTGCCTGGGCGTGATTGAGCACAAGGTAGCACATGGTGATTTAGTCTCTGGAGGAAGAATTGAATCTAAGCGTGCACATACATTTTACTTTATAACGCCAGATTGTTTGCAAAAGTAGCTGTGCTTCTACCAAAGTACTGGATTTTCTGTTGCCCAACTTTCTGACATTATATTTCTGATTTTTGCCAATCTGATAAGTGTGTGAATAGTAGTATTTTCTGTGGCTTCTTCTTTTTTTTTTTTTTTTTTTTATTGAAGAACAAGTAGCAATGAGACAGTTCCAAATCAAATCAGTAGGACATACTCAGTAACTTATACATTGCACATTGCTTTCGTATTGGCCTTCTGTTGCACAAGGTGCACCATGCACAAATACTGTTAGAGCAGATGCCTCTGATCAATGAATTAAGAGAATGTAGCTGCATACCTATCTTTTTGTTTTTTGGTGGGGGAACCAGGGATTGAACTCAGACCCTTATGCTTGTCAAGGAAGTGCTTATTCCACTGAGCCATCTCCCTGGCCTCCTTCTATGGCTTTAAAATTTCCCTGAATATCAGAACGATGAGTATCTTGTGTTTATGGACAGTTTTCTTTCTTTTCTGTTAAATTGTATGTCTTGCTGTTTTGAAGATCTTATTTTGACATTCTATATACAGTACTGTTATTTTCAGCTTTATATATGTACATGCAAATGCATATATACATATAACAGATTTCTTTGGCCTTTTTTATGGATCCAACATAATTTTGGTAACCTTTTAGAAACATCTTTTATTGTGAAATATTGTGTGACTTATACAGGAAAGTTAACATAGTAGACCTGAGATTATTACCTTTGGGATGGGCTCCTTGCAAGATTGGCTTTTGGCTGGTGTCTGGAACTTGACTTTTAAACCTTTCCTGGGCTCATAAGGCTGTTTTGCCCATGCTGCCTCTAACACCTGTTTCCTGAAGTTGCTGTCTAACCTGTAACCACTGTGCTGAGTCCCTGGGTCCTAACTCATTGCTGGGCAGGAACATGGTCTTAGTGCTTTTTATATCATTTTAAGAATCTCTTGGAAGGGCCAGGGTTCAGTATGCGATCCTACATTCTGCTCCGGCCCCATCCCTGAACGCACTGAGTGGGTCACTGAGTTCGGGCATGGTGATGCACACCTGTAATCCCAGCACTGGGGAGGCTGAAAACAGGAGGATCATTATGAGTCCGAGCTATTAGTGAGACCCTGTACCAAATGCATTAAAATAAATAAAATCTCTTAGATGTTATGAAGTTATTTTTCTAGAGGCTTTATTATTTTGTCTTTAACATTTAGATGTGCATTTCACTTCATTGTGATTTATATGTAGGAATTAGAATTATTAGTGTTTTTATTTTTGTGTTTTTTTGAGACAGGGTCTCATTATAGTCCAGGCTTGCATTGAACTCTGTAGTGCAGGCTGGCCTTGAATTTAGGATGTTCTCCTACCTCAGCCTCCCAAGTGCTGGGATTCAGGCATGTAGCACCTTTCTCTGCTTGAAATAGAGTTTAAATTTTCTTTCACCCTGTGTGGACATCCAGTGTCCAAGCACCAGTTGTGAAAAGACTGCCTTTCCTGTGCCCAGCAGTGCCATCTTTGGTTTGGATTATTTGTGCCTGGGCTTGTCAGTGAATTCTTCAGGGCCTTTTGCTCATCGGTTTCCTGATAGTGCACCAGTAGTACCTCATTGTTCTTCAAGGCATTTCTCCACAGGGCAAATACATCTTGCAGAGCAAATCTTTCACTTTGTAATTTTTTAGAATATCTTGAATATTTTTGGTATTTTATACCTTCATATTCAGTGGTACCTCAGTTCTCAAGCTTGATTCTTTCTTTGATTCTGGTCACAAACTGAGAGTTGATAAGAATCAATTCAAATTCAGTGGTTAGGTTCAATTTTTTTAAAATTTAATTTATTAGCTTCAGGGTTGACCTTGCAGGAAAATTTGATTTAGTTATCATACAATTTGGTTTTTTTTTTTTTTACCAGAATCATAGAATCAAGTTTATGAATCAGATGCCACTATAAATTTTAGACTCAGCTATTAAGTTGCTCTAGAAAAAAATAGAATTTTGCTTGGAATTACGTCAAGCCATAAAACAGTTTAGGGAGAACTGGCATCTTGACAGCACCCCCCCAACCCCCGAACCAGGGTTTGAACCCAGGCCTTTGTGCTTGCCAGGCCAGTACTGTCTTTTGATCATGATTGTGGTTCATTTGTTTGTGTTTTGAGTTTTTTAAATAATGATTTAAGGTTTCTGAAAAGATATAATGGTCATAGCTTTTTATATAAACTTGAGGATGTTTAAATTTTGATGCCATTGTAAATAAGCTTTTAGAAGTAAAAACTGTTATAGCTGTTTACCAGCAACATGAAATAGAAATTGTTTGTGTGTTGACCTCATACCCATGAGTCTACATAAAACAACTACTTGCCAAATTACCACAAACTTGGAGATTATTATGTTTTTTATGTGTTTGATTCAGGGTCTCACTACACAGCTTGGACTGCATAGTGATCCTCCTTTTTCAGCCTCCCCAGCACTGGGATTACAGGCATGTACCACCACACCCAATCTGTGACTGGCTCGCTGCACCCAGGATGGGGCTGGTATGGCATGTGATACCAGGAATCAAACTCAGGTCTTTGGGACTTGCCTATGCAGGTGCTTAGACCACTGAGCTATCTCCATGGCCCAGATTTAGAGACTAAATGGTGCAGATTTTTTTATTGTATGGTTTCATAGTTCAGAAGCCTAAATGGGCCTCCTTTGGCTAAAATTGAAGCAATGCCAGGATTGAGCACCTTTGAAGGCTGGAATAGGGTGCACTTTGCCCTTGGTCAGTGTCTTGTGCTGTTGTGTCCACCTTTAAGTGAACCTGGGCTTCCCTGAGTGGAGAGGAACTATTGTGGGCCACATATAAAATATATAGTTAATATGCATAAGTAACAAACTTAGTTTACTTTTAAATTTTATTATAGTAACATTTAAAAAAAAAAAACAACATAATGGACTGAGTGTGGTAGTACACACTCAGGAAGGCTGAGGTAGGAGGATTGCTGGGTTTGAGGTGAGCTTGGGGTACATAGTTCAGGACCAGCCTGAACTACAAGGATTTTGGGGGGGCGTGGAGGGGGCTGGCTCAGGCTGCCTTAAGGACAGGTCTGATAAGTCATGTGGAGCTGGGGATCCATGGTATCCTGTGACTGACTGTATTTGCATAAGCAGGGTCTTAAACAACTGAGCTAACTGGCAGGCCCCCTAGCCTGAACTACATAGTGTAACCCTGTCTCAAAAAAAAACCAAAAACAAAGAAAAAAGCAACATAAACAAAGTTGATGGGGCATGTGACCTTTTTTCTCTGGCACTAACATCATTGTCTGGTTTGATGGAAATGGTTGCAGTTCTGTGAGTCATTAAGGTAGTCTCCAGAGGTTTGTGAGAAATGAGCGCACTGCCAAGTGATAACATGAAGGTGTGATCATGAAGGAAGGGTGTTTTTCTTGGGAAAGATGGGTCTTAGGACCAGTAAGGTGGCACGGTCAGATTTTTCTTTGAGATGAACATCGGACTAGGGCTCTGTTTCATGAAGTGTACAGGGATTCTATGTCAGCTGAAAATGGAATCACAGATACACCTAATTGGTTTTCTTGGAAGTCTTAAAGCCAGTCCTCAAATTCTTATATCAAAATGGAAGGCAAAACTGCATGCTCTTCACTGGTCCCAGGGCAGGGTGTAGCCAACATATCAAGATGCATAAAACTGTCCACCGTAACTTGAATTTGCCATAACTTAAATTTTATTTTGAGCACTGTTATGGTTTGAAGCATAGAACAGACAAGTTGATTTTCACTTTCTAGATGCATGTTTAACTCATTAGATGAGGGTCAAATCCACCAAAAATGCAAAGTCAGTTACTCATTTTTCAAGTTCTGGCACAAATTTTCCTTTGACTCCATAAAAGACTTGATTTTATTTTGCTAATCATAAAATTGTTTCAATATTTTATCCTGCTATTTCAGTAAAGCGAATTATTTTTTTCCATAGTCAGCATACATACTTTTATTCAAGAAGATATTTCTGGCACCTTGAACAACCTGCTTTTTGACAAGTTGCAAAGGATCACGGTTGCAGACCACAGTGAACACCGCTCAGGAGCAAGCACAAGTGCTGAGACCTTGACAAGCCACTATAGTGGGCCTTCTAAGAGGCCTCGTCACATGGAAGTGCTAGAATGCAAGCCAAGAACCCAGTGCCCCCACCACACTAATATAAAACCAATATGTTACTGTCGCTGCACAGAGGCACAGCTGCTCACTGTTGGAGGGGAGAGTCTCCTGTCTCCTCAGAGGAGTGGCAGTGCAGGGTCAAGCAGCACCTCAGTGACATCACAGTAGCATGGCTCCTGCCACTGAACCTTCTGCCCTTGCAGCTGCTGACCATAGAAGAGTCTTGATACTTGCAATAGCAGAAGCAAAATTATGAGGAAATGCATGTAAAGCTTGCAACACAAAAACTAACAGAAAGACTGAATGTTATTAAAATGCACAGTTACAGGAGGCTGGGGAGATGGCTCAGTAGAATAAGTACTTCCCTGGCAAGTGCAAGGGCCTGAGTTCAATCCCTGGTTCCACAGGAAAAAAAAAAAAAAAAAAGGCAGAGTAACAGTGTAGAAGGGGAGTCTGCAGAGAGATACAGAGAAGTCAGGGATGAAGATGACGCTCTGTCCTCTGATGATGGGTGATGAAGATGGGCGTTGTGATGACCTAAGTCTCTGATGGTTAAGATGTTATTACCTTACATCAGACATTCTAACATTAGTTACATAAGGAAACAATAGGAAAGAGCCCCATTTGTCTTTCAGATGATGATCTTCATGTACTTGAAAAGTTTACTGTTTGAATATCATGTTTAACCATATTGTATTAAAGTTTTGCAGTTCGTCATCGTGCATTGACCTGATATTTTAATTTGTGGTAGAGCACTTTTTTTTTCTGTAAGTCAAATGAAATCAGAGCATGATTTCATACTGCTTTTTCTTTCATCTTCGGAAAATAAAATACCATTTGTCACATCTTCCAGGGAAGGACATAGTTGTCCTAGACAACTAATTGAGTTAGGAAGGCAGGTTCCTCCTGTCCTAAGTTAGGAAGGGAGCTCTCTTGGGAAGTCCATGCAAACTGCGTGGAGGTGAAATACCTAGGAGAATACTTGAGCAAACGTTATGGGTGTTTCTTTCCTGTCTTCCATGAGGAAGCTTTCCTTTTCTTCTCCTTGGGAATGGGATTCCTTGAAGCGGGGAGTGATTTGGACCAGGAGGAGTCCCAGGCTCAGTGATAGGAGGTTCTGTTCTTGGGTAGCACTTGATGGATTCAGAGTTCATGAGTTGGGGCTGGGGAGATGGCTCAGTGGAATAAGTGCTTCCCTGGCAAGCGCAAGGGCCTGAGTTCAATCCCCAGTTCCACCAAAAAATAAATAAATAAAACAGTTCATATGTGATAGGTCTGTGTGTGGGACATGTGTCTGGTGGAAAAAAAAGATTTTTAAAGTTACAAGTGAGTTGTCAGTATATTAAGTCCTCCCCACAAGGAAAGTCACATGTAGCCCTTTGAAATCTCAATCTCAAAGCTGGCCAAATAGCTCAGCGGATTAAAGTGCCTGCAAGCAGGGGCCAGGGGTTCAATCCCCTGGCCTGCCTCCCAGCCCTGTCCCCAGGTGATGTGAGTCTGTAATCCCAGCTCTTGGGAGGCTGTGAACAGGTGGATCACTGCAAGTTGGATCTGGTAGTGAGACTCTGAACACCCTGTAGACCCTTCACTAAAATACAAAAAAAAAAAAAGAAATATATGAGAAATTAAAGGGCTGGGGAGAAAGCTTGATGGTCTAAGTGCTTCCCAGGCAAGCGCAAGGACCTGGGTTCCCTCCCCTGTACATGCTGTTCCAGCTTCCAGAACCCCTGGGTATGTTGTACTGGTCACCCAAATCAGGCATGGGCACACCCTAACCCCAGCACTGAGAAGGCTGAGACAGGAGGATCACTGTAAGTCTGAGCTTTGTAGTAAAACTCTGTACCAAAAAAAGAAAGATCGAGATAATTTTTAAAAAAAGAAATTAAGACCCCAAAAATGTCTTAAGAATTGAAAAAAAGGAGACAAAACAAATTAAGCACCAACTGCTCCTTTTCATAGAACACAGAAATCCACAGTACAATTGTACAACCATACTGCTTATATACACAGGTATATCTCCCTCCCCATTCCCCCTCCTGTCCTCCTCAACTCAATAATCCCTTCCTTTTGAACAGGTTCTTTCCATTTCCCAGTATCTATTGTACCCTTAAGATTTAATTTTTCAGGTTCTCACACTAGGGAAACAATATGATGTTTGCACATGTGGATCTCATTTACTTAAAGAGTGTGGTTTCTAGTTTCATCCATTTACTGATTAAAAACCTCAGATTTATCCTTGTTTATAGCTGTATAATGCCACATTCATTTTTAAAACCTTTTGTGTACAGGACACTGATAGTTCATCAGTGTAAGTTGCTGATGGCAACTGTATCGTTGTCTATTAGTTGTACCTGAGTAGCCAACCAAGTATTTTGCCAAAAGTTAAAGAAAATTGTTTTAATGTTAATTTTTACTGATTCATGGAAATCAGTTTAGTTGTCTTTTTTTTTTTTAATGTATTTAATATAGGATCTCACTGTACAGATTGGACTCATAGAGATCCTCCTGTTTTTCAGCCTCCCAAGTGCTGGAATTACAGGTGTGCACCACCACGCCCAGTCTCAGGCACCATCTCATTGTGCCCTGGGGGCAGGGCCAGCACAGCATGCTGGGGATTGAACCCCAGTCCCTGTGTCTGCCCAAGCAGGCGCTTTAAAGTTGTGTCTTTTAATGCCACCAAAAAAGCTATTTCTTCAGTGACATTATATTACCAGTACCGCTAATGGAAATGGAAGTTGGGCTGTTATCTGTCTCATCAGTACTTGAATCTCTCACCAAAGCATGAAGTTTGAAATTAGCAGCTTTGCTCTCCAGATCTCTTTTGATAGATTTTCCTGTTTCTTCATTTTGCCTAGCTACAGTCTGGTGAGACAAACTGATTTTAGAAAAGCTTATTTTTTTTATAGGACAAATTATATCTGCCAAGCTTTTCATGCATTGCTTCCTAAAATCAGTGAATGATTCTGACTTTTTTGAGATTAACTACCACATCACTTTTATAAAAGTCCATTTGAGTTATAACTTTAATTTTTTTGAGTTAAGACTTCTCAGTTCTGCTATTTTGGCTTGATGAAATATCCCTTGATATGCATCAAAGTTGGCAGCAGGTTTTTGTATGTCTTTTCAAATGATATTCTTTGAGAACTAACACAATTTTTCTACAAATTAAGTATGTAACTCATTACTATTTATGAAAAAGTATTCATCTGTCCTTTTCTTGTTGAATATTCTTTGTTTACTCACAGTTTTTCTTTTTGTAGGGGTTCTGTTTTCTTTTGATATGATGTTGAAGCCATATTGGAATAAAATGGTTAAAGCTCAGCAGACTAAATGCCTGCTTAGGCAAGCACAGGGACCAGCCTTCGATCCCCAGCACCGCATGCCGTGCTGGCCCACTCCACAGGCGAGCGGAGCGGGCCCTGAGTCCAGGTGTGGTGGTGCATGCCTGTAAAGCCAGCGCTGGGGAGGCTGAAGGTGGAGGGATCACAGTGAGTCCGAGCTGCACAGTGAGGCCCTGTACCAAATACATTAAAAAAGAATAGAAAGGTTAATAAATGAGTGGGCATTTGTTTTTCTACTTTAGAAATATTGTATAAGTATACTATCATGAACAAAAACTATTTGATACATTTATGTATTTTTATACTAGAGTAAAAACTAATATATAACCTGCTCTACTGAGATATAGTTCATATACTATGAATTTTACATTTATTTATTATTTATTAATTTTGCAGAGCTGGGGGTTGAAGACCTTCACACTGAGTTATACAGTAGTCCCTCGCTATTCTGTGATTTGACTTTCATGGACTCACTGTTTTGCTGGTTTTCAAAAAAAAATCTAAATTATTTATCATGGATTTTTCAGTACTGCATAGTGTGCATATGTTGTTAAGGTTACGTAGTTTGGGCTGGTGAAATACCTAAGTGGACTAAAGCGCCTGTTTAGACAGGCACAGGAACTGCAGTTTGATCCCAGCCCCTGGGGTGTTCTAAGCAGGCCATGGAGTCCAGGCCTGGTGGTGCAGACCTGTCTGTAATTCCCAGTGCTGGGGAGGCTGAAGGCAGGAGGGTCTCTGAGTTGAGCTAGTAGTAAGACCTCATAACAACCAAATATGTTAAAAAAAGAAAAGTAAGTTTACAAGTTTAGAAAATGGTTAAGAATAGGGGCCACCCAGATAGCTCAGCGGGTTAAAGTGCCTGCTTAGGCAGACGCAGGGACTGGGGTTTGATCCCTGGTGTGCCGTAGTGACATGTGCCTGTAATCTCAGCCTTTGGGAGGCTGAAAACAGGAAGTGTAGTGAGACCTTGTAGACCCTGTACTAAAATATAAAAAAGAAAATGGTTAAGAATATTAGACATTTTTAAAACTGTGAGTGGGGCCAGGGAGATAGCCAGAGGGTCAGAGCACCTGCTTGACAAGTTCAAGGACTCAGATTTGATCCTTGATACCACATGCATAATGAGACCCTGTACCAAATAAATAAAAGATTAAAAATAAATAAATGTGTGGGAAAGGTTTGTAAGAGTGTGAGGAGGGTGTGTTTGTATATATACTAAATACATCACTACTTCACTGATTTTCACTTATCTCAGGGATGTCTGGAACGTAACCTCAGCAACAAGTGAGGGACCACTGGAGTCCCTGTGTGGTACCCCTCCTCTTTTTTGTTTTGTTTTGTTTTAATTTATTGTCTTTTTGAGACAGGGTTCTACTGTGCAGTTGAGGCTGGCCTTGAGCTCACTTTGTAGCCCAGGCTGGTCTCCAGCTCCCAGCAACCCTCCTGGATCAGCCCCTGAGTGCTGGGATTACAGCAGTGTGTCACCACACCCAGCTTCACTTTTTTTCTGATTTTGAAATACACTCTCACAAAGTTGGCCATTCAGGGCTTGAACTCCCCTTCCCATTTTCCTCCCTGTCTCTGAGGCCCTGGGTTCAATAGCATAAGCCACTAAAATAAATGAAGTGCACATTTCACCTCTAAAGCAGCTACATGTAGTGGTATGTGCGTGCATATAACCTCAGCACGAAGGAGGCTAAGGCAGAAGAATCATGGTGAGTTCAAGGCTAACTCGGGTTGTGCTGCCTAGCGAGTTCTAGGCTGGCTGGACTACATAGACTGTCTTCTGGAGCAAATAGGTAGCTCAGGTAGGTAAGTAGGTAGATAAATGAAATAAAAATTCAGTATCTTTGATTTTTTTGTTGTTGTCTTTTTTTTTTTTTTTTGGTGGAACCAGGGATTGAACTCAGGCCCTTGAGCTTGCCAGGAAAGCATTTATTCCACTGAGCCATCTCCTTGGCCCCTGTTGTTGTGTTTTTGAGATGGGTTTTTTCTATGCCATTCAGGCTATTCTTGAACTCACTTTGTAGCTTAGGCTGGGCTCAAATTGGTAGTAGTCCTGCCTCAGCCTCTCGAGTGCTGGGATTACAGGCATGTGTCACCACACCTGGCATGGTATCCTTGATTTTTGAAGGATACTTTTGTGAGGAAAAAAATTCTAGATTAATTTTTACCAGCATAGCAAAGATGCCATTCCACCGTGTTCTGGTTTCCATTTGTGCTGAAGAGAAATCAGCGTTTTGTTCATTTGGTGCTGGGGGTCTGTTCAGGGCCCCCTAAGTATGTGCTCCACACCTGTGCAGTTACATTCAGTGAGAAATTGGGGTTTTTGTCCCAATGTTACAAAATGATGTTTATCTCTTCTGCTTGGAATCTATTGACTTTCTTGAATCTAGGAAGTAGTTATTTAATGAGTTCTGGAAAAGTTCCAGCTGTTACACTCTCAAATGTTAATTCTACCCTGTTTTTCCTTCTGGAACTCTGGCTAGATTTATGTTAGGCTTTTTCCTCTGTCTTCCTGTCTCTTTTTATATCTTCTCTATGGTGTATGCATCTATTAAGTCAGAAACTAGGAAGGACTTGAAGTATTTACTGTACTTGTAATATTGCACTTAAAATATTGATTGATTAATTGATTGAGACAATCTAGCTATATAGCCCAGGCTGACCTTAAACTTGCAGGGAGCCTCTTGCCTCAGCCTCCCAAGTATAGGACTAGCAATGCACCAACTATGCCTGGATCAAGATTGCAATTTAGGGCTGGGGAGATAGATAGCTCAGTGGCATAAGCAAGGTCCTGAGTTCAATCTCGAGTACCGAGTTCGATCTCTGGTACTGCAAAAAAAAAGAAAAAGAAAAAAATATTTTATTGTAAAGGACCTTAGAGTTAATAATATTAAGGTAGTCAGGATTTATTTATTTATTTATTTATTTATTTATTTATTTCGAGTTGGGGATCAAACTTGGGACCTTGTGCTTACCAGGCAGATGCTTATTCTGAGCTATATCCTCGACCCCAAGATAGCATTTTATGCTTGGTAGTTTTTTTGTTTGTTTGTTGTGTTGAGACAGGGTCTCTGTTATGCAGTCCAGGCTGGCCTTGAACTCTGAACTCTTGATCCTCATCCTTCATCCTCTGGAGGGCTGGCATCATAGGTGTGCGCCACCATGGCTGCCTGACCCTACCCTGCTAGTTGTTTACTAATTATCACTTTAGCTATGTATAACGTAGCAAAGTTGTCTTGTTAATTTTTATTTTTCATTCTTGGAAGTTCTGTTGGCAAGGTGATTCTCTAGCTGTTTCCTGTAGATACTTCCATGTTTAACTGTTATTTCTGTTAGCATGCTGTGATAGCACTTGTCTGTCTATTGATTCATTCCTAGCACTGTTTTCATGTGTGCATGGCTGTGTTGCTATGCATTGCCCTTGCACAATTACATGTGCTAATTATTTCAGGTTAGGGAAAATATTGTATTCCTCCAAGATGGGTGTGGGGGCTCACATCTGCAACCCTAGACTTGGGAGGTTGAGGCAGGAGGATAGGTGTGAGTTCAAGGCCTGAAAATACACAGTGAGATTTGTCTCAAAAAGAAAAAGGGTTTTCTTCTAGAGGCTTTATACTTGCCAGTTATCTTGGAGTTGAGCTCACCTTAATCCTAAATTTACAATTTACTGAGTTTTTAAAAATTAGGTGATGAGGGCCAGAGAGATGGCTCAGTGGAATAAGCACTTCCCTGGCAAGCGCAAGGGCCTGAGTTCAATTCCCAGTTCCGCAAAAAAAAAGTAAAAATTAGATGATGAGGTTCTGGCCTGGTAACTCAGCTGACTAAAGCACCTGCTTAGGCAGGGCACAGTGGCTGGGGTTCGATCCCCGGCATGCTGTGCTGGTCCCGCCCCTGGGGTGCGCTGAGATGGTGATTGAGACTGGGTGTGGTGGCATGTTTCTGTGATCCCAGCACTTGGGAGACTGAAAACAGGAAAATCACTATGAGTCAAATCTATGTAGTGAGACCCTGTAGAACCTGTCCTAAATATAGAAGAAAAAAATTTAGGTGATGAAAATTATTTGAAAACTTGTGGTTTCGGTGTCTTCTTCTGTACTCCATTCTTCAATAATAAGTAACTTTACTTTCCTTAAGATTTCTAGGAGTGGAAGCTGGAGTTGACTTTGATTTTCTCTTTTTTGAAAGCTATAGCTCCTTGGAATGTTGGTTTGTAGATGAAGTCTTCTCCTAGTGGATGGCCCTTAAACATTGGTACTTCAGGCTCTTCCTTTCCTTAAATGTTGCTCTATTGAAACTGATGGTGACCTCGTGTGTGGCTTGTGGAATCAGCGTTTGCAGCTGCCAAAGGTTTGGTGAGATGTCTCACACTATTTTGCTGGTGCAGCCTACCGAGAGGCTAGAAGGCAGAACTTAAGCTGACTATGAATCTGTTGATGAATGCATGAAAGGTGTTTGTAAAATGTATGAAGAATATCTGAAGAGAATGAACCCCAACAGCCTCTCTATCACATACGATATCAGTCAGTTGTTTGATTTTATTGACAATCTTGGCAGACCTCAGTTGCCTTGTGTACTGAGCTGATACCCAGACATGCCAGCCCTGTAACAAAGACTTGGTCAAAGAGATCTTCATGCTCCTTTGTCGGCAGGCGCAACAGGGTGGCAAATAATTGAGCTGGAAACAGTAGGGGATGTGGACAGGCTTGGAGTTGCAGGTGTCCACAGTGTGCTGCAGTGGAGTGCTGTCCTGTGAGCCTCTTTCCATTTTGTTCCACTCTAGCCAGGATTGAATGCATTAGATGAAATGTAAAGTGTGAAGATCTTCTCAATCCGAAACCCCCATTGAGCTCTTTTTTCTTTCTTTCTTTCTTTTTTTTTTTTTACTTAAACATTTATATGATTCAGAAGGCAGTTAGTTGTTCCTTGTTGATGTTGGTTTCAGTCTTTCAGATTGTTCCGATCTGCTTTATAACATCCACTGTACTAATCTTTTGAGATGGGGTCGGGAATGATGACAAAGTTTAGTTATGTCCTCAAGAAAAAGGCTTAGTGAAAATAAATGTTCTTTAGTTATATTAAAAAAAAGAAAAAAAGTGATGTTCAGGGGACCAGAGATGTAGCTCAGTGGGACAAGCGCTGGCCTGGCAAGTGCAAGGTCCTGAGTTCAACTCTGGGTACCAAACAAACAAAAAACCTGATGTTCAGGTTCTTAGGACTGGTAGGTGATAGGTGTCCTTGGAGATAAGGTCTTGCTTTGTAGTTCAGGCTGTCCTTGAACTCACTTATAGCCCAGTCTGGCCTCAAACTTGGGGAAATCCTCTTGCCTCAACCACCCAAGTACTAGGATTACAGATCTGCACCACTACGCCCAGGTATTCTTTGCTATACAGTTTTAATGTGTTAGAAATGGTTTGGATTTTATCAGCTGCCTTTTAGAAGATGCATTGATAGTAGATATTATATGATTTCATATGTAGGAGTCAAGAAAAAGATTAGCAAATCTAATTGGAATCCTGTGTTTAGGGGATTACTCTGTGGCTTGTACCTTAATTAAGTTATTTACTCAGTTATACACCAATCAAAGTGTAGCACATGTTGTTTCATGTACATTGTATCTCAGTGATTATGTACTTTATAAATCTATTGAACTAACCACTAGTTTTTGTTTCTTTTTGGGATAGGGTCTACAGGGTGTACAGGGTCTCAACACGTAGATCAGACTTGTAGTGATTCTCCTGTTTTCAGCCTCCCAAGTGCTGGGATTATTGGTGTGCACCACCGTACCCAGTCTCAAATCACCATCTCAGTGCACCCCAGGAGTAGGGCCAGCACAGCACACTGGGGATTGGGAATCGAATCCCAGCCACTGCACTCTGCCAAAGCAGGCGCTTTGGTCTGCTGAGCTATCTAGCTGGCCCCTAATCACTAGTTTTTATTAAGCAGTTGAGCTAATGCTGTATGTCATATTACTAGTTTCACATGTTTTTCCAACTTCATGTTTCTAGGGCTGGGGAGGTGGCTCGGTGGGATAAGTGCTTCCCTGGCAAGCGCAAGGGCCTGAGTTCAATTCCCGGTTCCACAAAAAAAAAAAGAAATCCAACTTCATGTTTATGAGGATAGAGTTGGTTGATATTATAAATCTCTTAAAAATCTTTTCTCAGGGCTGGGAAGACAGCTCAAAGGCATAAGCATCTACCTGGTAAGCACAAGGATCAGAATTTGGTTCCCAGCCCTGGTGCCAGCCTGGAACCAGTTGTGGTGGCACACACCTGTAATCCCAGCACTCCAGAGCTTGAGATGAGGGATCACTGTGAGTTAAGAGACAACCCTGGTGGCTACAGAAGTGAATACAAGGCCAGCCCAAACTGCATAGAGAGACCCTGTCTCCAAAAAAAAATTTTTTTTCTGTATTCCTTAACATTTTTTATTCATTTTTTTCAATAAATATTGGTATAGTTCTAAGCACTTAAAGATGCTATGTGTCAAAAATAACATGATAACGGCCCCTATTTGTATGGTATTTACAGTCTAGTGGAGAAAACAATCAAATTAAAATGTGAATACCAGAATGTACCTATACTGCTGGGAAAGCCTTGTTACTATAAGGTACATCAAAAGGGACTTAATCAGGCACTGAATATTGCCAACTGTCTGCCAGGCCCCATTCTTAGCACTCTAAAACTAATTTCTTCAGTTTGTGTTACAACTGTCCCAAGGTGGTAGCATCTTTTAGATGAGGAGTCTGTGGTTGTGAGGACATAGTATGTCCAAGGGCACAGCTAGTGGCAGGCTTAGCTGGCTCAGAACTGTGCTTTAACTACAATTACACTCTTGAGGACTTGCGAATCCTGAGCAGAAATGAACTGTCCAGAGCATCAGAAACAAGGCACTGTGGCACTGTGGCACTGTATGTATGTATGTATATATATATGTGTGTGTGTGTGTGTGTGTGTGCGCGTGTGTGCGTGTGTGCATGTATGTGTGTAAATATATA